>JAPQNM010000045.1:6435967-6453467 GCA_029783475.1 Metacarcinus magister | reverse complement strand
GGAAGAGTAGTAGATAGAGCAATGATGGACTATGTGGTTGTGTTGATAAACATAATAGGACGGTTGTTAGATGTGAGAGTTTTGAGGGGAGGGTGGGGTATGTCCGACCACTTCCTTGTGGGAGGAAAGTTGAGATATGAGGTGGGTCAAAACTAGACGAGTGGGGGAGACAAAGCATTCTGAAAGCGAGTGAGTTGAACAAAAAGGAGACAATGGAGGAATAAGGACGAGTGGAATGTGGTGAGAGTGAGAAAGATGATGTGGAAGAGGAATGACAGCTGTTTAAGAGTGCAGTGATGAGGTGTACAGATGTGTGTGGTATGAGAAGAGTGGGAGGTGGGGTGAGAAAGGGGAGTGAATGGTGGTGTGAAGCTGTAAGGTTGACTGTAGCAGAAAAGAAACATACCCATGGAGTGTGACTGCAGAGGAAGGATGAGGTGTCATAATAGATACAAGGAAAAGAAATCAAACTAGAAGGGCTGTGCCTGTTGCAAAAGTGAGTGCATATGAAAGGTGGAGTAGGAAGGTGACTGAAAACTTCCGTGAGAATAAGATGGTTTGGAAAGAAGTACAGAGGATAAGGAAGGGAACATATGGAAATGAAGAAAGGGTAAAGACAGACGATGGTACAATGTTGGTTGAAAAGGAAGCAGTTAAGGAGAAATGGGATTGACTATTTTGAAAGTCTGTTAAATGTAGAGGAAGATTGAAAAGCTAAGATTGTTGCAGTGGGAAGGCAAAATGGAGTGAAAGTGTTGAGAAGGGTTGAATATCGCACAGATCACGAGAGAGGAAGTACAATGGATGGTAAAGGAGATGAAAGCAAGGAAAGGTGTAGAATGTTTGAAAAGTGGTGTTATAAGTTTGATTGAATGGTTAGTAAAATTGTTTTGAAGTGTGTTTAGTGACCAGTATGGTATCAGTTGATTGGACGTCATCATTTGTGTGACTGCCCTGATGCGTTGTTTTGGGTGGGCTGTCATTGTCTTTTCTATTGGCCTTGAAGCTAAGTGAGAGGAGTGTATGTGCGACTACCCATTTTTAGGGAGACAGTCTGGTAGTATATTGATTGATAGATGTATATAGTATCTTCTACACTATGGTTATACAAGCCGTGGGTTGTGCTTCTTTTCTGAGGGTTGACAAATAACACCATTGGGTAAATCAACATCTATCTTTTTTTATATCTAATTTTAAAAATATATATATATATATATATATATATATATATATATATATATATAATATATATATATATATTTTATTAATTATTTTTTTTTTTTTTTTACGGAATATCTTTTAAAATTTTTTAATTTACGTCATCTCTGTCAGAAAGCACATGTACTGCTATGGTAAATATTTTAACTGGCCATAGGTATCTTGAAAGTGTTTTGCTCAAATTTCTGATTATGAACCTGGGAATTTGATAATTTGAATTGTCAGTAATATAAAACATTTTATTTATTAAAGTAAAATTAACATTACTCGCATTCAGTTTATAGTTTACGTAGCCTTTCATTGCATGGAACTTGTGTTGTTTACCATCCAGTTGTGGATAGTAAGCCACAAAGCTCTTGTTTGATTGTTCACATCATTTATTGTTCACATAAACATAAGGGTGATGTGTGTTGATGTTTTGAACTGATCCCTCACAGCACATCATAAATAATTGTGTTCGGAAGAGAGATGATGCATGTTGGAGATTTAATTGCTCCCAGACTGCTTGCACAAGTTTTAGTTGAGGGTTGATTGTCTTATATATTACATTAAGAATATATTGCCTACATTGCCTGTATTGTAAAACAGTGCTTTGGTCATATGAAATACTTTCAGGATGACATTATAAAGCTTTGTATTTTCTCAGTTCGTTAGGATTGTCATGGATTTGTTATTGTCAATTAGTGAATGGTGAGAGAAATCCATGTGTATTACTACCCAATGAATAAGTGAACAGTTCTTACAGCTGCACAGATACCCTCAAAGCAGGGTTGAGTTTCAGCATTTAGGTTGGTGAATAGCATAATGGGATTCAGATTGAATAAGTTAGTTAGTTAAGCAAATCAAATATCAAAATCAACAGCGATGTATGTACTGTGGAGACTTAAAGTTTACCATTTTTTCCACCTCCATTGACTTTATTTGGCTTAGCTGAAAAAGCGTCATATGTTTCTGACACAGTATGACATAAAATGAGAAGGTTGTGAATATTATTTAAAGTTGAAGTGTCATTGTGGTCCTACCAAACAACAGTGAGGAAGCACATGGTGTAGCATGTTCCAAGGGTTGCCAGGTGTAAGCAAAGCATGCATTGTATTGTCAGGTTTTACAGTAGTACTGATTAAACAGTGACAGGTTTCTGTCACATCCAAACTTAGGGACAGGATATAGGTATCTTGTGATTCTAGATGGTTAGGAGAGAGCTTGTAGTGTAGTGTTGTGGATGGGTTTAAGTGAAATACTCATTAAAGTATTCTAGAGGTGTTTTTGAGTTGGGAAATAAACATAAGTTGCACGATTATATTAAACTGCTAGGAAATTATACATTTGGTGACCTATAAGATTTAAAGGCGAGTGGGAAGTATGTGTTTCAGGAAGAGCTTGTAAGCTTTTAGGCTCAGAACTCACAAACCTGTGATTTTTATTATTTTTTATAGCAAA
This sequence comes from Metacarcinus magister, assembly GCA_029783475.1. Taxonomy (NCBI): domain Eukaryota; kingdom Metazoa; phylum Arthropoda; class Malacostraca; order Decapoda; family Cancridae; genus Metacarcinus; species Metacarcinus magister. Next base: position 6,450,809 of record JAPQNM010000045.1, on the reverse strand, counting down.
AATAAGGAACTTTTTGTAGTACTGGGATTTACTATAGAAATAAGATAAATAACATTTTGAATTTCCATCTGAGTAGTAGCATTAGTAGGCAACTCTTTCTCCTTGGTAGTCATGAAGGTCAACACTTTGCTGCATAAAGGTTTACAATGGATTGATAGTGTATCCTCACGGGAGTAATTAGATGCATCCTTTTTTTTTATCTATGTATATGTATTGGATAGGAATAATTAAATGTGCAAATTTGACTGTGCTCCATAAAATATCCACTTAAATGTTGTTGATAGACTGTTTGCTTTTACATTGAAATAACTTGAACATCTCCTTTAGTAAGTTGTAGGACCTTGAGAAGATTAACTTATGTGTTCAAAACACAATACAACAAATTTTTAGTTAATACTTTTCTCATTGTTGTGAACTATGATATAAAATGTGAAGTTATTTGGTTGAAATAACAGGAGGTTAACAAATATATACTCAGCTAATATTTCCATGTTCCTGAATTTCTCTTGATTTCTGTACCTTATGACTGTATATTGGAATTTATGGAAATGTTTTGTTAGAAATATACAGTATTCTGATTGTTTTTGGCATTGAAAACTGGTTTGATAGTAATATGTTAATGCTAAAAATTCAATTATCATCCGAATATGATATACACAGTTTTTGTATATACAGTATTTATTTGTACATATTTCACAATTATACACAGTCTTTCTGTGCAAGCAACACATTTTGTGTGCAATGTGGTTTTGACAAAGGAAGAGCAGCTCCTTGTAAAGTAATACTCATGATGGTTCTCTTTGGTTCCTGAGCATGATCAGTCATAATTCATACCATTGAACAGCTGCCCGGGGTTGACATGGGACATAGGAATTTTACAAAAATTCTGAAGAAAATAATCATGATTGTCAATTATTGAAGATTATTAGTACATTTGAAATGCATGAATGTGTACATACTCCATTCAAAATTTTATCCATTGTGCTTTTCATGCAGAATTTTCTTAGTTGCACAAACATCAAAAAATATTATTTGTCAATTTATGAAGCTACTCAAAGATTTATGACTTTAAAAGTGACATTGATATAAGTGAACAGTTTTTGTTAAAACCTCCCTAAAACCTTCATATCAAAGTTTTTGACATAAGCTTTGAGTTATTTGTTCAACTTTGCATTAATGAACCATTTCTTCCTCTCTTCCATTCAGGAGATGGAGACTTTGTTGGGTGGCAAGGTAGGAACTCGCCTGGCAAGTTCCCTCTCCACCAATCAGATCTTGGATTGATCCATCTCCATCAGTCAGAGCTCAGGAGTGTGCCATTTCCACCTTTCAGAGCTCAAGATTGATCCCTAGCCAGTCAGAATGCTTAGGAGTGAATCATTTCCATCAATGAGAACTCAGGATTGATCCACTTCCAATCAGAGCTCAAGATTAAAATATACTCATTGATTTGAAGCTAATCAGTGGCACCAATATTGCCCTGGTCACTCAGAGCTTCAAGTCAGCCTTTGATTATAAAACTTCTTATATGCTGACTTGATGATGAGCTCTGATTTTAAATGTCAATTGCTGCAAATATTGCTGTTCTGCTTTGTGCACTTTTAAACTGTTATTGTCACTAACAATTCAGAGCTATATGCATACCTATACTTTGGTGCTCCTGTGTTCTGTGTTTGTTTAGAGTCCCATCAACCCTATGGCATCACTCTGTCATCCTTGTTCTCATCACCATCATTATATATCCTTTCATCTCCACTCAGTATCATCTGTAGCAAGCAGTCACCACCTTGCTAAACTCATGTTTTGTATTTAATTCCTCCAAATGTTTATTCATGGGAATACATTCTAGTACCTTAGTTTTAAGTTTGTTTTATTTTTTACATCACAATGATAGAATTGAGTTTTTTTTATTCCATTTTTTTCACTGGTTGCCATCAGTACATACAGTTTGTCTAATTATTCACACATTTTTAAAGGAAATATTAAACTTTGAAATATAAACATAATATTAATATTTGGAACAAATAATACCAGAAGCAGTAGTGTGCATGAACCTCTGTTATTTGTAACCAGAAGTTTTAAAAGGAATGAATGAATGAATGAATATAGTTTTCCAGATTGCCTATTTTGGATTCTCTTTTTAACTAGATTAGGAAAGACATGATGGCATTAGTAAAAACCTCAGAATTTTCACATAACCTGTATATATTCAGTGAAAAGAGGATTCATATTATGAGTAGATTGTTAGCCATTCTTGTAATGATCTTTTTTTTTATTATATCAGTATATACACTCATATATGAACACATTAGAACATTGATGTTCCCTAAAGTGATTAAAAATGATAATCTTGAAGTAAAGCTGTTCAATGAAAGGCAACGCATCATTGTTGTGCAAATCTTTGTTATTGTACATGAGTCAAATCCGGCACATCACGTAGGAATACAGTACAGTTGCCTACTTCGCGAAGTTGTAATTTCAATTTTTATTCTCGTATTCTGATCAGCTGATTATACAATGATGAACTGAGCTGGTCATTGTATAAGAACAAGAAACATGATGTTTATTGTAACTTATGATCTTATAAATAATTGATTGCCTCGCCACAACACTTTATCTTACCCGATCACAGGTGATTATTGTAGACAAACCAATTAAGTGACATCAGTTAAGAAATGTGACATGGTCAAGTAGATTTCTCTAGTTTGAAAATAACCATAAATATCATCACAACAGCCAATGGTTCAATGAATGCTTGAATGCCTTAATTTTACACTTTATCTTGTCCAATTACAGTTAATCATCATAAACAAAACAAAAAATGGTGTAAGATTTTTCTAGCTTAAAAGATGATCGTGAAATCAGCTTCACAACACCTAAGTCCTAAGAATGCATCCCAATATATTTCCCTCTCCTTCATACCGTACTTTGTACACTTTGGTGTTTGCACCTTAAGGAGAGGGTGACCTGTGCATAGAGAGTGAAGAACAGGCAAGTCCTATCGATGTGACGACCATATCCTTATTTACATCAAGATCAATGGTGCGTACTTTGCGAGTTTCTAGTTTGCTGCACAAAGTGTTGACAATATTGACAATATTCTCACTAAGTTTGCAACTGTACTGTACACATAGTTTTGTGTCTAATATTTCACACCAGATATCTCTGGGAATTGCATTTGGTGTTGTGTGTTAGAGCACAGCATCTTGTCATATCCAGTTCACACACTGATACTCTACTGAATGAGTGTACTCTGTGATGATACTTTACCTTTCACCACATGCAGCAACTATATATCTGCCTTGTCCACACCATCCACCCTGAAGGATGGTGGGGATAGAGTGAGGAAGACGCTAGAGAGAGAGTATATACAATTAGATTAAGTAAGAGAGACTGCATATGAATACATAGTGCATAGAGGGTTGTGCTGCAAATCAGAAACTCCCTTTTAACAGTGACTGCTTGTGGTTTTCTCAAGTTTATTACTAAATTATTCCATTGACGCTAGACTTTAAAGAGATTTCTCTCACAATTCAACTTATGGCAAATCAATGTTCTATGTGTGTGTATGGGTGTGTGTGTGTGTATGTTTACTCACCAAGTTGTATTTACCTTGGTGTAGCATACAGGGCCTGAGCTACACTCATGTGGTTCTGTCTCAGTAATCTATATTTGTCCAGTTTTTCCTTCAGTTATTGTACATTCTTTGGCATTATCAGTTTTCTTGCAGTCCATTCCAAGTATCTATACTTCTTTGTGGAAAGCTGTACTTTTTTTGTATCGTTCAAGTAAATTCCTTTTTGCTATTTTTTCTTGTCCTCTCAAATATCTAGCCTCTAATTTTCTTTTCATAACTAGATTTTTTCTGTTTCCTCAAAGATGTTCATCAATTTATATATTGCAATTAAGTTTTTTCTTCTTTGTTTTAGTGTTGTCAGTTGCATTTCTTTTAATCTTTCCTCATATGTTAGGTCTTCCAAATCTGGTGTGTGTGTGTGTGTCTGTCTGTCTGTCTGTCTGTTTGTGTAGACAGCGAGATAATTAGAGTGAAATTAAACTATTTTGATAAAATGATTCTGTATGTTAAAAGTCACATGTCCTGTTGTAAGTGTTGTTATCCCGTCAGCCATGAAAGTGAGTGTATGCGAGGAATGTAAACAGTAGAGCAGATGCAGCATGTTTATTTAGGTAGTTTTCATGTTAAGAACTTGCTTCAGTCACACTTTGGATCAATCATTTACCACTTAAAATTCCCTTCCCCCTTTCCCTACTAAATGCACCTGGTTGTCTTATCATAGACTTCAGTATTGTTATTCGTGTATTCAACCAATAGCTGTCCTTGTTATGTAAAATAAATAGTATGCATTTTGCCTTGCAATTGCAGTTTTTGAGGTTTATAATTTGTTCATGCTTGAATACTTATATGAAGCTATGAAATACAGCAAAGCATTTTGTCTTATAGAATTATAGATAATATGAATAGATCGTGTTGGATAAAAACTAATCAAAACTTGAATACTTGCTCGCAATATTGCATAGCTTTTCTAATTAGAAATTTCATTTAGTACATTAACTTGTTTCTAAATTTGCTTAATAGCAAATGACAATTATGCATTAAATGTGATTTTTATATATAATTTATAATGGTATGTGGCTTTTTCTTCAGTCCGAGTTAGTTGTCAGTGTTGAAAAGTATCTGGGAAAGACGTAAACACACTCTCTCTCTCTCTCTCTCTCTCTCTCTCTCTCTCTCTCTCTCTCTCTCTCTCTCTCTCTCTCTCTCTCTCTCTCTCTCTCTCTCTCTCTCTCTCTCTCTCTCTCTCTCTCTTTTTTAAATATCAAGAACAGGGTCCCCTCTATTTCCCCCCCCTCCCTTTCCACCCAAGAAAGTAGATGGTATAAATGTATTTCTTTAATTATAGTATGAAATATAGTGATATTGGAATTACATGATGGAAAGATGTAACAGTTTCCATTTTCATCATGGTAATGCCATTCCTTCAATACTCTCCTTGCAACATATTGCTAAGGTAGAATGGACTTGTATTTGATAATGAAGAATTAAGTTAATCTCTATGTAATGTACACTTAGGCATCTTGAGGTGGTTCATGTAGGCTTCTATTGTTCTGCAGCGCAGTGCAGAAAGAAAGTAAGCAGTTCTAGAATGATTGTGAAGCACAAAGTTAACGGCTTCACCAGTTTGCAGAATTTGCATTTAGATCCCACAATTTTCTTGTCAATGTTTAAAAACTGAATGAAGTTTTTTATGCTCCCTTTAATTCATACATATTTAAAATATTTAAAATGTAAATTTTCTTAAGATCTATTAAAATTTAATTAGATATTTTCATGCAATGTTTTCAGCTACATTGCCGTATAGTGTTGATTTAACTTTTATTTAACCCTTAACTACCGGGTGTCTATTGTTTACTATTTCCAATTATAATGCAAATTAAATTTTGACAGAAAACAGGGAGATTAAACTTTGACATTAAATTTATCCTGAGAACTAATGTGTTTTACAATACAAGTTATTGTTATGACTTTTTTGCTGCATAAAAGTTGTATGATAAAAGCTGTTGACAGTTATTTAGAAAGTTCTCTAGTTTAAATGGCCACAATTCATGCAAACTTTAAGTATTATTATATGACCTTATGGTAGTTAAATACTCCAAAGTTTATTATAAGAGTGAAAATGATATTTAAAAGCTCTACAGTAGAGTTGCTGGTCCTTTAAGCTCCCCATCAGTCACAGACCCTTGCTAAAAGAAGCTTGATCTCTGTGTGCAGTTACTTCTGTGTCAATTTGTTAATCAGAGGTGGCTGTCACATTGTTGTAAATGTGTATGTTTCATACAGGGATGTGCATACACATATTAGAACTACAATCACCCCTTTGTGTATATATATTTTTTTCTTCTTTGATAAGGTCTTGGCATATCAAATTCATAGATCAAATAGTTTTAACATCTTATTATATAGGAAGATGAATATAACATTTTATTTGTAACTATTCAGTTTTACATCATGATGAAATGTGAAAATAATTTACACTGCATCATAAGTTGCCAAAGTTTTTTGTTGAAAAATGTCAGAAAACATGTTCTTCATCATCATTATCATCATCATCATCATCATCATCATCATCAATATCATCATCAATCATATTCTTGCAGTGCAAAGAACAACTTGTGGGGGAGTGTTTTGTGGTGATATTTGTGTAGCCTCACTGTGGCCCTAGTGATGTTGCTGTACACAGTGCCTTATGTCATACCATTCTGTCTGGTCCGTGGTACAATTCTTGTTTGTTTGTCTGGCTTTGCGTGTGTGTTGTTCATTCTAGTTTGTGTACTTGGCAATGGGGCATGACAGTCGTGGTCAATTGTCCCATATGTAAATTTTTATGTACAGCCCATTAACCAACTGTGGATAATTTTGCTTGATCCATGATACATTCTTTAGTTTGGTAATGAATTGATATTTTTCTATTACCTGCTGTTAATTGAAATTGACAAGGGCCCTCAAGATATTGTCGTATGTTGGTCATGTGGGTATGGTGCATTTTTAATGTAGTTCTATGAAATGAGGATTTTTAAATATAAATTATTCCTGCAGGTCCTCCCGGAATGAATCCACGAATGACTGGTCCCCGAGGACCAGCCATGGGTCCCGGACCTGGCATGGGCCCCATGGGCCCTGGAGCATATGGTCCAGGCATGAGAGGACCACCACCTAACAGTATCGGTCCAGGACCTGGTGGACCAGGAGGCCCAGGACCAGGGGGTCCTGGGCCAGGAATGCCAGCAATGAGCATGGGAGGACCAGGCCCAAGACAACCATGGACGCCAAATACATCAACCGTTAGTTCACCAGACTTTTCTAGTTTGATTATGTAAAGTTAGGTTGTTCCTATGAAGATTGGACTGAAGTGAAGGATTTGAATTAATATTTTAATGATAAACCAATATCATAACCACTCATCAAGCATCTTACTGAGTGACACAGTATGGCTTTAATGTGAGTATATAGTATATAGCCCTGTGGTGGGGACTGCAAGAATACTACCACTGTATTCTCATCGGGCTGTAAAAGGTAACCTAAAGGGATGGAGTGAGGGATCTGGGAAGCACCTCCTCTGTATTCTCTCCTACAAAATAATAATAGGGCACAAATGGGTGCAGGAGTTATGACCTTGCAATCTCGGCAAGAGCGGAAGGATAGGAATCCTGCCCACCTGTTTGTCATTCACCACGTTCTGGAGGATCATGCGCTGGACTCTTGATCATCAGCCATTACCCTCACCGAAAGAGCTCAGAGCTCATAGAGATGGATCTATGGGTAAGGCTGAGACTTCTCACATCACACACACCCATCCCCCTAGCTCAACGGGAACAGTAATCACTCCCTGTCCATGAAAAATCCTTAGTGACATGAGTAGGATTCAAACCCAGGCCTTGATGGGTGACAGATGCAGTCGTTATCACTGAATCTCGGAAGTGGTGTGTGTGTGTGTGATTTGGTCTGTCTATCTGTCTGTATGTGTTTCTGTGTTTGCGGATGGATCGTGTACTTCCACAAAGAGACTAGAAATGGTCTATAACACATCATGAGATGTAAATAGGAGAAGGTATATAAGAAAGATATATGTATATATATGTGTGTGTATATATATTTTATATATATATATATATATATATATATATATATATATATATATATATATATATATATATATATATATATACACATACATATTTATACACAACTTTGCCTGTTTACCCCTCAGGATGTGGTATAGACCACTTCTAGTCTCTTAAGAGGATGCACCTGATACACACGTTACACACACACACACACACACATACAGGAGGGCATGATTCCCAGCCTTCCACTCCTGTCGGGATTGCAAGGTCACAAATCCTTGGGAATATAAGCCAAGTGTATATAATGAGATAGACTTGTTAGTTGCAATGGTTATTGTAAGGAATTAGTAAAACTTAACTCACCATTTGACAAAGACATCTTTGTGTTATTCATTACATATATACTTAAAATTTCGTGGACACCTCATCACATATGGAAATTTATTTTTCCCCCACAGCCAATGAGTTACTCGTCATCTTCGCCTGGAACCTATGGTGGCATGATGGTGAGTGTACTGTTCTCTTGAGAAATTTGTTCTACCTAGTGCAATGTGGGGTTTGGATGCCTTTCTTGATGCCACACAACTATTTACATGAATAATTTCTTCTGTTGTTGGCAGCTTTAGTTAATTCACTGCTTTAGTTTTAGCATCAAGTTAGTTGTAGTTATTTGTATCATCTCTAATTTGCACACTTGTATGTTTTTTCCTGTGAGGTTACTTAATTTTCACTTTCGCAAACTTTGTTCACCCATGAAATTAATACCACCTTCTATCTATCTCTGTCTATAGTTTCTGACATCTCGTTCCCTCCAGAAAAGTCCCCCAAGGGGATGGGCACGGCAGAAGAGCCTCCACCTCTCCCTATCCAAACACACACTCATTGCTAGTTCAAGCCGTCCCCCTTTTTCAGCAACTCTTTCCACTTTCATGTCTTGCAATAATTTGTTTAACCATCCAGTGATCATATTTACATATTTAGTAATGGGTTGTTTGTGTCATCACTCATAAATATTTTGCTTCTTTTCTTGACCAATTTCCTAATTTCCAATCTCATATTTCCATCTAGTCTTGACCTGGGTCAAATTAGCCGAAAGTCTGAATTATCTGATTATTGCCTCTCTAGCTCCTCCACGCAATAAGAACTCAATAAAACATGCCAAAACAGCACAGATTGTAGTACTTGTATTCACCAAAACATGGCTGATACTGAAGTCTTGAAATGCAGTATGTAGTATACTCTAAAATATGGCTGATACTGAAGTATCTGCAAAACAAGTTCTATTACTCAGTCCTGGCATAGCACTTCGTAGGAAGAATGTTATTGTGGATAGGATTGACCCTTGGGATATTGCTCTTAAAATCCTCCATCAATATCAAGATACAGTTTGGCATTTCAGTCACATACTTCATTAAAAACTTTTCTTGGGTTGTTCATACACTAGTGAAGTGGGTCATATATATGGCTGCAATATCTAGCCAAACTTTACTCCATACTGTATCAGTTCCCCTGCCAGGACACACTCATTGTCTTGGGCGACTTCAATGCTGCCACTGGCACTGAAAGAGCTGGCTACAAGTTATGTGTTGGTCCCCATGGCTCTGGTACCAGGAACACCAACAGCTCTCTCCTTCTGAATTTTGCAAAATCCAGAAGGTTGAGAATTGCAGGTTTTTGGTATCAGAGACCAGAGCTGCACCGCTGGACTTGGTATAGCATTGCCGGAGGGGTAGCAAAGGAGATTGATCACATCCTCGTTAGTACTCGTTGGAGGATCCTCCAGAACTGCAGGGTTTTCCCGAGTACCAAGTTCTTTCCAACTGATCACAAGCTTCTTGTTGCAACACTCAAGCTTCATGTCAAGTCCAAAAAGATATCAAGATGTGATCACAATGTGTTTCATCTTGAGAAATTGAAGGACTTGGTATGTGCTCATGAGTATGCTGTGACAGTCTCAGATTGGTTCAAAGTGTTCAGAGCCCTTGAGGGCCCGGTAGAACTGTGGGATACCTTCTAACTTGAAACTCAAGGTTGCAAAGAGTGCATTGGAAAACACCCGAGGGCACAGGGTGGCTTTACTTCGATGGAGATGCTGGGCACTAAAGAGAAGAGTTGCTCTGCCATGCTGGCTGGGAACTGGGGCCAGTACAAGGCTTTGCCATGTAGGACTAGAACTTTTATGAGTAGAGACAAGGAGAGGTATGTCAGGAGTCTCGCAGATGATGTTGAGGGTCATTTAAATGCTAATGACCTCCAACCTGCCTATCAGGCCCTGAAGAAGCTCCACTCCAAGTCTACATCTCTGGTGAGTGCTATCCGGACAGCAGGTGGTTGCCTTGTGTCAGACACAGATGGCTCATTGGGCTGAGCAGTTGTTTAAGGTCAACCTTCCAAGCAGACAGCTTCAAACCATTGGGTTACAGGTGGTGGATGCTGATCCACTCATTAATGAAACTGCACCCTCTCTTGATGAAGTCAAAGAGGCTGTGGCAAGGTTGATGGGTGGAAAGGCAGCTGGCATTTGTAACATCAGTGCAGAGTTTCTCAAAGTTGGAGGCGAGACCATGATCCATGGGTTGCATGCTGTCTTGACTGCTGTATGGCATTCAGGTACCATTCCTCATGACTGGAAAAGGGGGTTAGTCATCCCTATCTGGAAAGATAAAGGGGACCTTCAGGACTGCAACAACTACTGCTCAGCATACCAGGCAAGATGCTCACCCATCTGCTACTGATGTGAATTTGCAGCCATTTGCTGAAGTATCAGAGACCTGAACAGTCAGGGTTCACGTCTGGTAAATCAACAACAGACTGTATCCTAGCGCTTCGCGTACTGGTGGAGCGCTGACGTGAGTTTCAACAGGGGATACTTGCAGCCTGTGTTGATCTCAAGAAGGCATTTGACTTTGTGTCAAATTACCAATTGGTCCGTGAGACTGAGTCAAGGTCTATTACCAGCATAGTCCGCCAACGTCAACTCCGGCTATATGGGCATGTGGCAAGTTACCCAGAACCTGGTCCTTCTTGTCGAGTTTTTTCTGAAAGGGATAACCCGGCGTGGAGGAGGCCAAGGGGGCGCCCACAAGGTTCGTGGCCGGGGCAAGTTGATGCTTCCTGTTAGGAGTTACTTGGGATTGGAATGGGGCTTACATGGAGACTCACGTAGGGTGATCATTGAGATTAGTGTCAATGGTTGGGTGAGGCAATGCACCCCTCGCCATATGCCCCCAATGATGATGAATATCTAGCCTTTTCTTTCTCTGTTTGTTAACTCTGTGAGTTATTCAAAACCATCATTCCTCTCTCATTTCCTCTATCCTTCCTTCAATTGTATCCTATGTCCATTATTGATTTCCTGCATTGCTTTGTATTTTTCTTGAAATAGTGAAACTTTTATCCTCTAATAATAAAATTAAACTTTGCACATTTTCCTTAGATTTTACAGATTTCACCTTTATTATGACAAGTATTTGTATTGGATCAATGTGTTACTGACTAGTTTTGTTTCTGATGCAGGGTCCGCCCGGTGCTGGAGGTCCCCCTGGTCCCGGCACTCCTATCATGCCTAGTCCTCAAGGTTAGTTTACTGTTACCATTTGTATAAATTGTGGCAAATACTTATAGGTTCCCAGCTGTGTTAATTGAGGTTAGTACTAAGTTAAGATGATACAGTGATGCCCCATTACTTTGTTATGGTGTGTCCATTGTGTCACTCCATTATTACCACTATACATTATTGAACAAGATTAGAAGCTTGAGTAACAAAAGTGCCCAGTGACTGGGTTAATCAGTTTCATATCAATTGTTGGAAAATTCTTGAGACCATTGTTAGAAATGGATAGTTAACTATTTTGAAAACATATTACTTATTTCAAATGTGGAGCATGAATTTAAATAGTGAAGTAACTGTTTATGCGTACTTTATTTATACTACATATTCACGTTTTTTGTGGCAACTCCAAAAACTTTGCACATTCAGCGTTTACATTAAAAAAAATTTATGGTCTACGTGGCTATACAGGCTACAAACAACATTAGAAAAGTAGAAATACTTGTGCAGTGACATAGCAGTTGTGGGTCAGTGATGTGATGTCATGAGCTGAGCCCTTGCATGCACCCTTCAGACCCTGCACTGGACTCATCTGTTAAGGGAGGGAGGGATTTCATGGGATTTGAGACCTAGCTTCAGTTTTTGAGTGGTAAAGGCACCCCCACGTTAGTCCACTCTTCCAAACTTTTGTGTCCACCAAATTTATTATCAGTATAAGTCAAGTTGTTAAGAACAACTGCCAGTCAGACTTGAACTCAGGTCATGTGTTGTAGCTGCCTCACCACACAAAATTTTTCCATCCAATTCAGTGGTGGCAGCTTATAACTATGATTTTATCTTGGCTACATTTGACGACTTCTTATCAATATAAGACCAGTCGCTAAAAATAACCGCCAGTCAGACATGAACCTGGGTTTGGTGTTGTAACCGCCTCACTATACAGGATGTGCCCACCCCATTCAGTGGGGGTAGTGAGTAACTTTAATTTTATCGCAGCTGGCGTTGACAAATTGTTAAGAACAACCGCCAGTCGGATACAAAACCGAGTCTAGTGTTGTAATTGTCTCACCACATATGATGTCACCACCCCATTCAATGGGGGCAACAAGTGACTTTAATTTTATTGCTTCTGGGATTGAAGACATCAATATAAGGATTGTTTTGTTTACAAGGAGGATGTTAGGTGGACCACTGAGGATGAAGCAGTACTCTATCTGATGCCGCCTGAACCACTAACAGTAAAGATGTATTAATATTATTATCATTATAGTATAGTAATAATGATAATTATAATAGTATCAATAATAATAATAATAACAATCTATCTATCTATATACCAGGATGTTATCACCTTAAAGATAGGGCAGCCAATACAAGGCACACCAGGGTTTGTAAAGCCATTACTCTCCCATTCTCCTCTGCATCTTGTCTTTTTGTAGGAGAGTATACAGAGGAGTGGCTTCCCATATCCCTCGTTCCTTCCCTTTTGTTGCCTTTTACAAACTGCAGGGATTATGGTGGTAGAATTCTTGTAGCCCCATCACGAGGCTATGATAATAATACAGTAATGAATAATGATAATGTATAGTATAAACAAAACCCTGTGGTCAGGGCTACACGAATTCTATCACTGAAATCCCTGCTGTTCGTAAAAGGCGACAAAAGGGACGGAGTGAGGGGTCTGGGAAGCCCCTTCTCTGTATTCTCTCCTATGAAAAGACAGGGCACAGATGGGAGGGTAGAGTAATGGTGTGCCTTGTCTTGGCTACCCCAATTTAAGGAATAACAAAACAAACTCAGCCGGTCGGCTGAGGTATTGGGTGTCTGCGCTGCGCCTAAGAAAACAAGTTGTACAATAATAATAGACAACAAATGCTTTGTTTGATTTGGATTGCATTGTGTTATTCTAAAGGAATCGTATAATTCAAGCAAACATACTGGCCTTTTGACATCGTATTAAACCAAAAACTTGCATTTTAAACTTTGTGTAAAACGAGTTACTTGTACAGTAATACACCTACATGATAAGGTTACTAATCTTAATTTTTATGGTTTGCACTGAATGCATATAACTTTCATGCACAATCATAAACATGAAAAATTCAAAGTTTCAAGCTATATCATGATTTTGTCTGTACTAAGGGAGGTGTTGGACCATTAGTTGCTGGTAAACCTGTAGTTTTAAATAGTAAAGTCAAAAGCTATTAATCTCATATATTTTCTTCCTCAACTGACTGTCATCATAAGACACTATCACTGCCACAGTCCAGTGCAGTGGTGCTTCTTATGCAATTTTCTATTACTGTTTTCATGGTTCCTATCTGCATGCCTTCCCCCCCCCTCCCCCTCCCCCCCATTCCATGAGGAGTCTCTTTGATCTTTCCATATTATAAATGCAAGAATTATCAATATATTTACTCCTTCATTATATTCATTTTTAAGCTGGTGGACACTTGGCATTACTCGGGGTTTTTTTTTCCAACCTTTTAATTCAAACTCTTAAAATGGATTACTAAGATCTTCTGGGATTAACTGTTACTTTTTAGGAACTTCACTACTTTTACATGGATCTGTCTGGCTTTTTCCCTAATATCTTATAACTCTTACCCTGTCAAATTTTATTGTGGAAAAAATGTAATCAAAAAAATTTGTACATTATTCCTTCATCCTTTAAGAGGTGCAACAAACCAAGAAATTAAGAAATTACTGAGTGTTGGCATTAGTGTGTAGTAGTATTAATAACTTGCCTTTTCCTACACAAGGTGGCATCCAAGAAAATATAAAAATGTTGTGATGGAAGATATAAATACAAGACACGATTTAACTTCTTTCTTGTTTAGGGATTATGGAGAATTTCTTAGGGACAGATTCTCAGTTCTGAAACAACTTTTATAATTGATGAATAAGGTTTTCTCTCCTTGGAAAGACTACTAAGTAGGGATAATCTATTATGTTATGGAGCTTGATGCTCTCTCCACCATCTGGTACTCGACACCTATGATCTATAGTTTCTAATGTCTTATTACCTCCGGGAACGTCCCCTAAATGGATGGCCAAGGCAGAATAGCCTCCACCTCCCCTATCCATGCACAATCTCATTACTTGTTCAATTCCTCCCCCTCTATCAGCAACTCTTTTATGCATGTACTCCTTTACCCTATCCTTCCATCTTACAACTGGCCTTACTCGCCTAGAACCCTCGATTTCAATCACATATACTTAATTCATAACTTCTTTGCTCTCCTTTCTCTCCAGATGACCAAACCAGTTAAAAAAAAAAATTTCACCCATTCCACTACTGAATTTGCACAAGTTCCCATGCCACATCTTTCATACATGCTTTCATTGCTCACACCCTCCCATCTTGTCACACTACATGCTCCTCAGATAACTCATTTCAACTCCACACACTCTTGACTGCTGTGCCTTATTCCATGTTCAAGTATCTGATTCATACGTTAATGTTGGCAAGAGAATTCCGTTCCATAGAAACCTCTCTTTACCTTCATAGACACATTCCTTCCTCTCATAACCCTTGCAAATTATCCTATGACACACCTGCCTTTTTATATACCTATTTTATAGTCCCTTTAAAGGGGGTAGCCAAGACAAGGCATTTTGGGTAAAGAGAAACATTACTCTCTCTTA
>JAPQNM010000045.1:6428467-6430967 GCA_029783475.1 Metacarcinus magister | reverse complement strand
CAAGATAGCATAATTATGTATGGGCTACTTCAACAAGGAAAATTGGCTCTAAATCTTCCTTTTTAAAGATTTTATAACTGTATTTTGACGCTTTTTTTAAAACACTAAAGCAAAACCCGCATGAGAGCACTATTAGTGTTTTATGTTGTGAACATGTGATGTTACCTCGGCTGCAAGTGCTTGAGTGGATCATGTTTAGCAGTACACGGGTAACTAACATAATTACTGCACTATAAAAAAAAAATGTACATTCCATCTCAGGAAAGAAAATGCTGTTGGGAACCCTCTCCCAAATCAGTGTAATCCTTTTACCTGGCAAATAGATAACTGATATGCAATAATGTTAAAGACAACATAATTCATTGAAAAACAACAGAATGCATTGTATTTACTTATATTTCTCTCTCTCTCTCTCTCTCTCTCTCTCTCTCTCTCTCTCTCTCTCTCTCTCTCTCTCTCTCTCTCTCTCTCTCTCTCTCTCTCTCTCTCTCTCTCTCTCTCTCTCGGAGGGGCGGGGTGCCTCATGACCTAAATGATGTGAGTTCGATCTCAGCTCACAGCAGCTTCTTGGTGAGAGGGACTACACTCGTTAACCTTAGCAGAACAAAAATATGGTCTATACTCTATAGTTACCCAGTTTAGGGGAATTATTTAATCACCTTAACTGAGATGGAATGTACTATAGTCATACAAGAAATAGTATTTATATATTGTATAGAAAAGGGATCACTAGATGTTGATATGTTATGAATTAGGTTTATTTGTACTTTTATCAATGAATTTAGTTCCTTATCAAACGAAACTCACTTAAAAATTAACACAAAAATGATAAACAACTTGGATGAAAACCCACCTGCTGTCCACGCACATTAACTACTTAGCTAATGATTGTGTATATATAATTTGTTTTAAAATGCCGCAGTTTCTTCAGAGTATTCCCCATTCCTTTGGTTTCTTTCTAGTGATGTGGTGCTTCTGCTGAATGCACATTTACGTACATTGTCACTAAACTAGGCATGGAACTAAAAGGCATGATTTGATTTTATATATATATTTATATATATATATATATATATATATATATATATATATATATATATATATATATATATATACTGAGTTAGTGTTCTGTGCTTGCATAGGTGAAGTTTTGATGACTCGCTCCTTGAAACTTTTCTTAACATAGTTTGTGGTGTATTGAATGGCCAAAAACTAGATTGCAACCAATTGCAGAAGTATGTCACAAAATTCAACAAACTCCTTTACTGTGATTAAGTTACCAACTTGAAATTTTATTTTGTAAATGCTTATAGTATTAGTATTATTATTATTATGAGAGAGTTATGGGAGATTTGGCTGGTCAAGCAGAATAGAATGTGTTGAGGTGGTTTGAACACATGGACAGAATTGAGGAGGACCAGTTGGTGAAGAGAATTTTAGGTTCAGATATGAGAAGTTGAGAGGAAGGCCACAAACGGGATGGATGGACAGTGTGAAAAGATCGCTGAATGTCTGTTGAGCATGGAAGGTTGATTGTGTGTGATAGAAGTGAATGGAAAGCAGTGGTGAATGCATGAGTAATGACACAGGCTTAACGACCCTTGGAGGCAGTTTAGGTGCATCTTGTGTGACCTTTGGATCATATGAGGTGCAGGGAGGGAGAAGGCATGAGTTAAATATGAAGTTGTGGATAAGACGCCGCCCTTGTCCTATTTGCATGACTCACCTAATGCGTAGTGTTTGGGCTAAGTGAGGGGTGTGTGTATGTGTGGCTTGTCTTGGCTATCCCTCCCTTTAGGGCAATAACAGTCTGGTAGATAGATTATTATTATTATCACTACATGTTGGCATACAAGGTGACTGGAAGTTGGGGGGGGTTTTTTTCTCTTTTTTTTTTCGCTTTCTTGATGTAGGTTTTTAGTTATGTTTGCTGCATAACATAACCACATATTTGCCACATAAGATTTGAGTACATGCTTGGGGACTATTTTTGCCATTTTTCTCTACGGCTAAATATCTTCCAGAACCATCTAAGAATAGTAAATGGTAACACTTCAAAGGTTATACAAATCTTCTTCCTGGTTAGAAAGTGGATCACACTGTTCTTATCTTCCCCTTTCTGCAGCATGGGATAAGCCTACTCATGTCAGCCTATCTCGCTGTTACACTATAAGTAAATTTTATTCATGCACACCAGAATGCCATGGAAGGTTTTTTCAACAAGAGGGAAAGCTATAATTACCATGGCGGCACCTTGAAAAAAATAGTATAGTTGTGAGGCACTAAGCTATAAATGCAAATAAATTAAAAAGAAAAGTAAATAGACTGGAAATTAATTGTATAAGGACTGTTATTGGTTTGAGATTGACAGAGATGGGACCAATAGGTTACAGAGTGATGTAGAAACAGGTACAGCAGATCAGTGGTCATTAAAGTGGTTTGGTCATGTGGAAAGGAAAGGATATCATGGAACAATTGATATAAAGAACAAAGGTATGAA
>JAPQNM010000045.1:6413467-6423467 GCA_029783475.1 Metacarcinus magister | reverse complement strand
GAAGGAGTGTAGACAAGAAATGGCAGAGCCAATTTGTTATATAATAGTGTTCTCTCAAAACAGGAAAAGTCTCTAAATAATTAAAGAGAGCTTATATAATGCCTATTTACAAAAATGGAAACAAAGAAAAACCACTAAATTATAGACCAGCATAGTCTGTAAGATATGTGAAGAGGTTATCAAGAAACAATGGACGAAATACTTAGAAAAAAGAAAAAGTATTAATAGATCAATAATTTGGATTCAGAACAAGAAGGTCATGTGTCACCAACTTATTATTTTTTTACCGAAGAGTATTATATATATATATATATATATATATATATATATATATATATATATATTATATAACACAAGAAAGAAATGGATGGGCGGATTGTATATATTTAGACTTAAAGAAAGGCATTTGATAAGGTTGTACACAGGAGATTACTATTGAAGTTGGAATACATTGGAGGATTGAAAGGAATTTTAAATGGATGAAATACTACCTGAAAGAAAGATAAATAACAACAGTTGTAGAGGATGAAAAATCAGAATGGAGGGAAGTTAACTGTGGATGGAGTACCACAGGGATCAGTTTTGGAACCAATAATGTTTTAATTATATGTAAATTATATGACAGGAGTAAGTAGGGGCTAAGTGAGAGGAGTGTATATGTATGTGTGCCTTGTGTTGGCTACCCTCCTTTTAGGGGGATAACAGCCTCGTTTATTGATGGATAGATAGATTAAGGAAGATAAACCACAAGGATTGCGAGGAGTTATGGAATGACATAAACAATATAGTATATGAATGGAGAAAAATATGGGAAATGGAACTTAATGCAAAAATATAAAGCCACCATGTATTGGAAATGGGAAAGAATGGAATGAGACCCTCATGGACATAAAAAGTTAGGACAAAATATTATATCAATAGAAAGGAAGAGAAAGATTTGGGAATGAAAATACACTCAAGTATTGGCAGGATAGTGAGTATTGAGGTGGCTGAGCACGACTACTCTAAATAATGACTAGGAAAATGTTTGGTAAAACCAGGATTATTTTTTTCTAATTATTTATTATATATATATATATATATATATATATATATATATATATATATATATATATATATATATATATATTAATTTTTTCTTTTCTCTTGTGGAGTGAATAATTAAATTGTAACTAGTCAGTAAATCGTGATTAATCATTAAGCAACACCCCGAAATCTGTGTTTTGCCATTCATGTTAGCAATAACACCTTTCCATCAGAGGTTAATCATATAGTATCATATGATATCCTTTATAGAAAGAGATTACTTAGAGAGAGAGAGAGATATGTGGACAATTTTAATTCACTTGTATCTCCTCATAGTGCTCCCCAAAAAACTGACTACACCCTGCCAGCAGACCCCATAGATATAGTCACAACACAAACACCATTTCTTTCAGCATCTCTTAGAAAATTAAGTTAAAGATCCGTTCTGATGATAGATCGTATCAACACAAAGCTTCTTATTAATTGTCAGTCCCTAACATGACTATTTTTTTCCTTTAGTTCGTTTTTTCTAGCACTTGTGCAACATAACCATATCTTTTATAGTTTACAGTTAGCATCAAAAATTTGCTTCATAAACATTTCATCATCTGCATCTTTCTGGCATATCATTTACACAAACCAAAAACATGATTATGTGAGTGCTAGTGGATGAAGTTTCAATTGTATTTGATCTTGTTTTATTTGAATAGGTAACATTTTAAGCTTAGGTAAACCTTTAGCTTTAACTGAATATATATATATATATATATATATATATATATATATATATATATATATATATATATATATGTGTGTGTGTGTGTGTGTGTATATATATATAATTTTTACACACCTGTCTCATATCCAACACTAGATCCACACAGCTCCGCCCACTTCTAAAGTCACATTGCTCCTCACAGAATACTAACACTGTATTCCCAGTTGGTCGTAGAAAGTAACCTAAAGGGATGGGAAGTCTATCCTTTGTATTCTTTCCTACGAAAATACAAAGTGCACAGAGGGAGGGGAGAATAATGTGCCCACAAACCCTAAATGCCTTGGTTACTTCCCTTTAAAGTAGACATTAGTTGAGTAAATTTCCTAATATTTCTTCTTTATGTCTTCTTCATATAATAGTCTTCATCATCATCTGCATTGGGAGATTCAGGCTGTGAAACCAGATGGTAGCCAGGATCCATCACATCAAACTCACACTAGATTACTCTATAATAACTCTTCCTGCTTCTGTCAGCATTTTTTCCCCTCTCTTTTTTTTCTTTAGTCAGGCACCTCAAAACCGCAAAAATCTTCAAAGGGATTATCAGTACCATACAAATGGAATTTCCATTCACTTGCCTGACTTGACACTTACATTTTTCATGTTACTGCAAAATTAAAGGTTCCACTCCAGATTATAATGTTGCAAGTTAGTCAAGGACAAATATGTCCAAATAACACTAGCCTCCTTGGCAGAAATGTGAAGTTCAGTAACATTGTGTCCTGGTCTTGTCTGCCATTCAGTCGTGCTTTATGCTGAGCGGCTGCAGCTCAATATTTTAGACTCTTAATGAAGAGAAAAGTAGAAAACTGGGATAATAGGAGTGAATATAGTATGAATACTCAATTTTCAGCCAGCAATAACTCCGCAAAAGCAGGAACATGCACATGTAGAAGAATGTGGCTGCCACAGCCATCACAAACCATGTACACACAAAACAACCTTGTGGTTGGTGAATTGGTGTACATTTATATAACTTGTGTAAGCAAATCCCGCTGCAAGAAATTGCATAGGTGAATGTTTTCAGTTCACATCAAAGAAAGTATGTTTTCATACCTGACATCATTGTCACTATCACAATGCAAGAGAATTTGCTCAAACGATTAAATGCTGAAAGTATATACATACACTCCATGTCATAACCCATTAAGTTTGTGGACTAAAATTGTGCATTATGTTGATTCAACAAGAAACTTAATTGGTTTGTTCAAACAAAGCCTGTTTTGTGCTGACCGCCACCACCACCTTTATTTTTCCGTTATATAAAGAAAAGTTGCATAAACAAAATTTAAGTTTTTCTGTTTCAGGGGCGAGTTTAACAATATTTGATTAGAAATGGAAATACTGCTTATACACACAAAGAAATAGTCAGAAAACATACACAAAAAAATATTTGGGCACTGTAGCCATTAACATGGCCTTGTAAAAAGGGACAGGCCTGGTGGAGCAGTCCAGATCTGTATTTTCAATTGGGGAGTTCAGAACTTATCAGTAGCAAGTAAAGATGTCATTAATTAGTGTGTCTGTGTGTACATGTACGTGTGTGTGTGTGTAAGTAGAATTTTGCTGGAAGTGTGAATGATTGTTATGGGTATAACCTTATTATACTTCTGTCTTTTTGCACAAAAAATGTACATAGACATTTTCCATTGCAAATCTTACACGTGGATCATAATTCTGAAAATTTGCAAACAATGCGCTTGACTGGGGGAAAAAAGCATGCAGCCTGTTTTCATAAAATCATCAATATCATTATCAGCTTTTCTTATTCTTTTCAAGATATATTCATACATTGCATTGCAAATATTTGTTCTGGGTTGATGATATACATGCATGAAATAACGTCAAGGTATGACATTTTATTAACTTCAAAACTAAATTGTGTTCTCTTGAGTAAATGTCAGACACAATTTTACAAATACTCATTCTTTATATATATATATATATATATATATATATATATATATATATATATATATATATATATATATATATATATATATATATACATCTTGAATTCTTTAAGCATGTTGCAAAGGAGTTTCTGTAATAATGAGAAAAATCATATTGAGTACAGGTCAAGTCACTTTGACTAGGAAAGAACATGTATTAGGATATAGTTTATTCTCTAAGGCTCTCTATCAATCTGTTTTTTATCACAATAAATAATCCATCTTTTATTTTTGTGCACTTTCCTAGAATGAGAGTGAGTGGCTTTGTAGCCGAGCTCTCATGACTTCCATCACAACCTCCCTCTGCACTTCTCCTTGTTAGAAGCTGTGTATATGTTTCTTGTTGCAAAGTTTTACATTTGATTGCCCTTGTTTATTTACAAGTAGCTTCATGATTCTTTTTGTTAAGTTCTGCCCTTAATTTTTTTATTCATTTGATTGGCAGAAACTCTTTTTCTTCACTACTCTCAGATTTGATGCAGGTTTCAGGCTACTCTGATGATGTAATTAACCCTAGCGATGAGAACACAGCCCCGTGTTGATGTTCTCACCGCTTCATCGCGGCCCCATCTTGACTCTCTTCAATTTTATTAGGACTTAAACAGCCGTGAAAGCACCTTAGGCATCATTTGAAAGCAGGCGTGACAATGGTTGCGTGAGGACCAAGTTTAGAGTGCGACTTGTGAGTATCGTGAGTGAGTCCGGCCGCCGCTACCTGGCTGCTGATCGCTGTCCTACCTGTGTCCGGTGTGGGCCCTGTCCTGTCCCGACACTATTCTAACACTCTCCTGCACTATACAACACTTTTGTACTATACAACACAATTGCACCATATACAACAATTTGCCATTACACAGCAGTTGTGTATTTTGAACTACCACTTAGCACTCCCAGAACTTGAACATGCCACAACAACATTCTAGTAGATGCCACAGTATCTTAAAAAGAACACATCACACACTAGTTTCATAGTTTTAGTTTCCCATGAGTGTCACCATTCATTATGAAGTATTAAGGAGATCCTGTCATTTTATTCAACTACATTTTTTACTTTGGTTATTTCATTATTACTGATAGAATATATCAATCTGATCATGAGACTTTCTTCACTGAAACTTTCAACACATTAGGATTTATTATGATAGGAAGCTTTTCTACATGATTGCAACATTAGTCTAAAGTCGTTAAGATAAGAATTTCCTTCCATAATGAACTGAAAATTGAATACTAAACTGCTATATTACACTGAAAGTAGTTTTGTAAGAAGTTACAAAAGTTATATGAATCCAGCTGAATTTGGTTAAAATTTAGATTAACAGATATTATCACAAAATAATTTTTGCATACTTCAAACACAGATGTTGGTAATATATTTGTTTAGGAAAGACATTAAACTGAAATGCTGTGTAAGTAATCGCCATCAATGTCAGAATGTCAAGGAATTCAGTAAATGTCACTTGCACTTGAATTAACTTTTACTATTAATCTGTGATTTTGTTAATGAACATATTAAGATTCCTTTGCTTTTCAAATATATCACGCATAGCAAATTAAATTTTAACCATATTAATACCATGCCTTTTTATTATAATTTACTGTCATAATCTGAATAGTGGTGGTGGTCACACTAGACCAGTTTCCTTGCTTATGTGGCACAACTTTGATTTCAAAGTTTTTAAAAAATAAATAGTTAGCAAATATGTTCTTTCTGATGAACTGTCTTCACTTTGGCAATATGTTCAGGATTAAGTCTGTGTGTTTATTAATCACTTTCTGCTTTTGGAAGGCAATCACGAACCTAAATCTGGCATGATCTTATTAAATGGTATTGGTTATTTTTGTGGCAGAATAGTAGGGGCTATACACAGTTTTGTGTCTGCGGAAAATGTTCTACCCCATGTAACCTGTTAGAACTGTTCTGGATTTGCACCAATCAAGAGACTGAATCCCAAGAGGGAAGGGGGGTGATCCATGTGCATTAAACTCCCCATTACCTGCAGTACTAGGGCCAAAGGCTTGTTTGATTAGAGTTCTCTGGTGTTTGAAATATACTCCCATTGAAGCCATCTTAATCTGATCTCCTTGACTTGCATGCAGTATAGCACTTGTCACCAACCAGCTGAGACTCAGTTTGCATCATCTCTCCTCTTGGCATCCATGGCTTTACCTGTGTTCATTCATTAGCTCTTCGACCCAAAACACCACATAATGCAACGCCCATGTCATGGTTGTGCTTGTTTAACCCCTATGGTCCGGCTGACGGATATTTCCATCGGGACGTAGAGTCCGGCTGACGGATATTTCCGTCATAGCTACTTTTTAGCCAAATAGGCCTACCTCTGTCAGCTGCACTCTACATCCCGACGGAAATATTCGTCAGCCGGACCCTAGGGGTTAATACAGCTGCTCTTACATCACTGTCAACACACAGTGGTGTGCCAACACAGAATCAGCATACCTGTGATGACATTTTATTTTTTAATGGATAGTATTTATTGTTTGGTGTTTTGGGTGTGGAGTAGGTGTGGGAACTTTAACAATCTCTCTCTCTCTCTCTCTCTCTCTCTCTCTCTCTCTCTCTCTCTCTCTCTCTCTCTCTCTCTCTCTCTCTCTCTCTCTCTCTCTCTCTCTCTCATTTATTGTTTTGTGTTGTGTGTGTGTGTGTGATTGTGTTTGTGTTTGTGTTTCTCTCTCCATTCTTATTTACTGCAGTCATGATTGGAAATCTTTAATAGTTGTGCAGTTGGTAAAAAAAACAAATTCTTGCTTTTCATTTTATTAAAGTTGTAGTGATGATGGAAGAGATTTCATCTAATTGCCCTTCACCCTAAAAATCTGTCAAGGGTGAAAGTGTTGTGAGGTCATGTGTTCACATTTACATGGCTCAGGAATACTCCACCTTAATGTGAACACACTCTTGTATGTACTCAGCTGCTTTGTTTCTTTCTCTCTTTTAATTTTTATTTAACATGTTATATAATGATTTTGATGGTAGAGGAAGGAGGGAAGGGAAGGGCAATTATGTGTGGTGAGCAGGAGGTGAGGTGAGGTAGGGTAGTGTGCACAGTGCTTCTTGACAAAGGGTGATGCTACACGGAGTTCAATAGGCAATTCAGAAGCCAGATTTTAGCTTATCTGTGCTGTAGGAACCTTTTTACAATACAAATAAACACATTAGATTTATCACTGTTTTATTTACAGGTACTTAAAAAAATTTTTATATAGCTTTATTTGATCAAAAATTGTCTATGTTAAAGCTACTCCTCTTGCTCAATAGTCCGCCCATTGTTTCTTGATATTTTTTTTATTATTTTATTTACTATGCTAGTGTAGTGGCATTAGTCTATAATCAAGTGGTGGTTCTGTTTCCATTTTTGTGAATAGGCATTATATTAGCTTTTTTCCATTTATTGGGGACTTATCCTGTTTTGAGAGAACGCTCAATTATATTAAATTGGCTCAGCCACTTCTTGTCTAGACTCCTTCCTTAAAGTCAGATTCTGTTGGAAATATTTTCTGAAAATTCTTATTTAGTACTTCACTCATTTTTTTCGGGTCTTCATATGGTTCCTTATTTTCCTTCAATGTATTTATACTCCTTTGTTTGATTTTTAAATTAATAATAAATTCATTTCTTGCTAGTTTATTTTCTTCTTGCATTCTCTGATTTGGTTTCATTCTTTTCCATGCTTCATCATTCACACTTTCCATTAAACCTTTTTTTTCTTTTACTTCATAAAATGGAACATATTCCCTGACTCCTTGTTCGTATATCATCAAGAAGTCATATTTTTCTTGCATGCCCTTTATTTCCTTAATTTTCGTCCAGTCAAATTCATTGAAAAACTTATTCATTGCACTATAGTTTGGTTTTGCATAATTCCTATTTTTCTTTATTATATGATATCTCCTTTACTTTCATATATCCCTTTATCTCATTTCTAGGATAACATTGTCACTTCTTCCAAATGAGCACTCGTAATTTATATCTTTTTGTCCAGGTTTTCCTTCAGTTGATGTACATTCTTTGCCATTATCACCTCTTCCTTCAGTCCATTTCAAGTATCTATACTTCTTTGGGGAAAACTTTTGTATCGTTTAAGCAAATTCCTCTTTGCAATTTTTTCTTGTGTCCCCTCAAATTTCGTGTGTGTGTGTGTGTGTGTGTATTTATTTATTTATCTACCTAGTTGTAATATACAGGGTCTAAGCTACACTCGTGTGGTCCCGTCTCCGTATCTATATTTGTCCAGTTTTTCCTTCAGTTGTACATTCTTTGCCATTATCATCCTTTTCCTTCAGTCCATTCCAAATACAGTATCTATATTTCTCTTGGGAAAGTTGTATATTTTTGGATCGTTTGAGCAAATTCCTATTTGCAATTTTTTCTTGTCCCCCCTCAAATATCTAGCCTCTCCTTTTCTTTTCATTATTAGATCTTTTTGATGTGTTTCCTCCAGGTTGTTCATAATTTTATATATTGTAATTTGGTCTCCTGTTTCTTTTAGTGTCGTCAGTTGCGTTTCTTTTGATCTTTATTCATATGTTAGGTCCTTCAAATTTGGCACCATCTTTGTAGCTATTCTCTATATTCTTTCCAATTTCAAGAAATACTTTTTCTTGTGTGGTGACCATATTAGTTCTGCATATTTTAGTTTTGGTCTAATCCTTGTAGTTATAATTTGTTTCGCTGGTGATAAGTTGTCCTATAATACCACTCCCAAATCTTTCTCTTCTTTTTCTATTGATATAATGTTTTGTTGTTACTTATCCTCATGTGGGTTTCATTCCACTTATCCATTTCCAATACATGGCATTTTTTGCATTTAAATTAAATTTCCCATGTTTGCTCCATTCATTCATCTTGTTTATGTCATTCTGTAACTCCTCCCTTACGGTTTCTGATCTTCCTTATTAATTTTGCATAATGTTCCTTTCAATTCTCCAATGTATTCCTACTTCCCTAGTAATCTCCTGTGCAGAACATTATCAAATGCCTTTTTTAATTCTAGATATATGCAGTCCGCCCATCCATCTCTTTCTTGTGTTATATCTATCACTCTTAAGTAAAAACTTAATAGGTTGGTGACACATGACCTTCCTGTTCTAAATCCAAATTGTCTATCTTATTATTTCTTCTCTTTGTAAGTATTCCGTCTATTGTTTCTTGATGACCTTCTCACATATCTTACATGACACTGGTCTATAATTTGGCGGTTCTTCTTTGCTTCCATTTTTGTAAATTGGCATTATATGAGTTCTTCCATTATTTCAGAACTTTTACTGTTTTGAGAGAACACTATTATATAACAAATTGGCTCTGCCATTTCTTGTCTACACTCCTTCAAGATGTATCCTGATATCCCACCTGGTCCTATTGCTTTTCTTTCATCGAATTCCTTCATCATTTCCTTTATCTCTTCTCTATTTATCCTGATATCCCACGCCTCATTTTTTTCTCCTGTACTTTTGGCTTTTTAAAATAAGATTCTGTTGTAAACACTTTCTGAAAGTTCTTATTTATTATTTCACTCATTTTTTGGGGTCCTCATATAATTCCTTATTTTACTTCAATCTAATTATACTTTCTTTTGTTTTATTTACCCATTAATACATCTATAAAACAATTTTGGTTCTTTGTTACATTTGTCAACTATATATTTTTTCATATCTCTTCTCTTCTTACCCTTACATATTGATTTCTTTCTAGTTTATATTATTCTTAAATTTTCTGAATTGGTTTTCTTTTCATTCTCTTCCATGCTCCACCCCTTGTTAGATCTTTCACACTGTCCATTAAATCTTTTGCTTTTACTTTATTAAATGGAACGTATTCCTTGACTCCTTGTTCGTTTATCATCAGGAAGAAAACATATTTCTCTTACACTTCCTTTAGTTAATTAATTTTCGTACAGTCTGTTTAATTGAAAAACGTCATTGCAGTATAGTTTGATTTTGCATAATTCCTTCTTTTCTTTTTACGATTCTTCTTGTTTGTCTTTCATATCTCCCTTTATCTCCACTTATAAGAACACGTGGTCACTCCTTCCTTCGTCACTCCTTTTCCTCAAAATGTAAAATACTGTGCCTAAAATATATCATATATATTACATGTAATTGATAATTATATTTTTATGATGTCTGAATGTTTCAAGTATAAGTTTGGAGGAAAACTTATGTCGTATCAGTAATATTTATAATCTATATCATATAAAATGTTTGAAGGAAATTTTTTTTTTCTCTA
>JAPQNM010000045.1:6341195-6410867 GCA_029783475.1 Metacarcinus magister | reverse complement strand
TACATACATACACATGTATATGTGTATATATATATATATATATATATATATATATATATATATATATATATATATATATATATATATATATGTGTGTGTACATACATACATACATACACATGTATATGTATATATATATATATATATATATATATATATGTGTGTGTACATACATACATACATACACATGTATATGTATATATATATATATATATATATATATATATATATATATATATATATATATATATATATATATATATCTGATTGCGTTGAATCAAGAAGTGTAATCGAGATCCATATTTTTTATCTACATATCAATGTGTTAAACTAATGCTAATGCCAAGATGTAAGAACATCTTGGCATTAAACGAGAGCAAGTTGTAATAGCAATTGGAAATGTGAAACACGGAGAGAGAAAAAAATAAGGGATAGGTAGTTGAGGTGAATCTGTAGTCCATTGGATGCATGTGATACGTCAGTTAGCTTAGAAAAAAACAACAACCTGGAAATTGGACAAAAGTAACTTCCATTTTTATAAACCTTTATTATAAAAAAAAATTGATGTAGTAATTGGAGGGATTAGTTCATTGAATGTATTGGGGAAGGTGAATGGTAATATTCTGATTTGCAGGGTGCAGAATATTATAGGACAAATTTGAGGAAGTTGAAGTTACGAAAAAGTTGGATAAATCATATGTTGAATTTATAGTTGATAATCGAGTACAGGTTAGACTGAATGGCAATGTGATGTGTAATTGAGGTTTAGGATGAAAGCCTTTCTTTACGAGCATCACTAAGATGAGAGAAGTGTGATGTAGGTTCCAGAATAGATGTTGTGTGATATAAGGATGTGTAATATTAAAGGGATTATTGTGGCTGCATCACAATCGATTCATGGAATTATGACAAAAGTCAAATCTTAGGATTGTAGTATTGGAGTGGAATGTACATAGACAGTTTTCATTGGGAAAGTAATAGTTCCAAATGTAGATAACACTTTATTGCAGATAATTAAAATAATATGTAGAGGTTTGGCAATGTGTTTCATCAAGTTAACAAAATGCAGAATCTGCAGGGAAATGGGAAACAAAATTTGGTTTATATATTTAATTACGTTTACAAAATGAGAGAAAATGGAAACTTGGGGGGAAACTTTTATAACTAACTTGTAGGATACTAACTATTATAAGTCAAGGTGAATGGACAAGAAATATAAAGGGCAAATGTTAAAGTACTTTAGTTGAATCTCATACAAGCACAGAAGTGTAGAAAGAGTGAAGTGCTTTGCAAGAGGGAAAGTGGTAGGACATTTATAACTTATAATGGAAGATAAGGCAGGCAGTTTGGGACATCAAATAACGGTAGCATGGAAATGGCTTCACATAACAGTATGATAGCCTACTTTGCTAGAATATGGTCGATGCTTTGCTTAACAAAATAGAAACTCGCTAAATATGTAAATATAGTCAATATCTCATCTGTTCTTAACCATTAATTTGTCCATAATTGCCGTGGCAAGACCATGATGAAACAGACAGAGCAACAGCAGAACCTGTACACTAATAAGAACCATCTCAGTTTGTACTTGTGACACACCACAATTATATGGCTGTGGAGGGACTCATAGGACTGAGCAGGAATCAATTCCAGTATTGATTATTTTGATTCTGAATAAACTCAGAATTTATTTCTGTCCCCACATGAAAAGTTGCATCGTGTGAGGTAGAGGTAGACAAGCACTTACTGACGTGTTGTCATGGAAACAAAGAAGGCATCACATAATCACATCATGGTTAGCAATGTTGTTTTTGCCCTTTCTCCATACATCCATATATAATATATCATATCTTGCAAACTAAGGAGATTTGAAATTTGCTAGTATGGTTAACAAACTAGGTGTTTCACTAAGCAGGAGTTTACAAAGTAGGTGACAACACTATATGAGTCAACGGTGAACGGTGAACAAAATGGATAAAGAGAGAATATAAATAAGGTTTAGCATGGCTAGTAATAGTGAAGAGTAAGAGTTAGGATGAGTGTGTAGGAGGAATTTGAGAACCTGTGAAAATTACAAAGGATGAAGATGGGTAGAATAGAAGGTTTCTTAAAGCAAAGAGAATAGCGTTTAGCTCAGTCATAAGGACAATGGACACGCATGATAATTGAAACTGAAAATGTTGGGAGGCGAAAAGAACGGCAAAACCAGAACCATAGTAGGATTTAGAGCCATTAGTAAGCACAGGAGTGTAGTTGGGATGAGTAGCAAAGTGTTAAAGAAAAAGGGATCATAATATGTAAATTAATGTATCATACTTAGAAGAATTAGAAAGGACAGAAGAGCAAATTAAAGAGGAAGGTATAAGCCATGATGGAAAGGAATGGGGATGAAAAGGGAGGAATTAGGAAAGATGAATGGGAGAGAAAGATGTGTATACAAACAAAATGGGTGTGTTAGTTGTAGGTGGGGGGAGAAACTATTAAGAAGAAGGTTGTGGAATAGTAGTCTTTGAAGTAGAGCAATGGAGGAGTCTGGCAAAACATCAAAGTAAAAGGAGGGTACAGCGTCGGGGAAGTGACAGTAAGCTTGAAGGCTTTCTATTGGGGAGGAATAAGTGGTGCCAAGAGCCAGGTGTAATCCTAGGTGATGGACAGGGTTAAACAAGCTTAGAAGAGAGGCAGAAGCTGAGGAGTACACAGACATCCATAGTTAAGAGTAGAAAGGTTAATGCAACATGTAGATCCCATAAAGAGAAAGGGGGGTGAAGTTACTGTGCGGGAACAGGTGAAGAAAATAGAATTGGATTTTGTATTATAAAATGGGAATCTATAATTAGTGGCCCAAGAAGTTGTTGATAAAGTGGATTGGATAAGATGTTGAAGTGTTGAGGTAGAGATACCAAGATCATTTACATAAAGGGAAGATCGAACACCAATCGGAATACAGAAGTGAAATCTAGGATCAGTGATGTAGGGAAAGTATTGGGAGGAATGAAGTTGTTTAGTGGATTAGCTAGTACATAAAAATAGAAAATACATTTCAGGTGATAAATTTCACAACTATAGATTACATACTACAGTGCAATAAGCACACAAAGAAATAAAGCTGTCATGATGAGGAGAAACTTGGCACATAATGTTTTTAAGGGGAACTTCCACTGAAAACTTGCGTAGAACATGGTATAGAATCAGCACATGCACATAGTGTTAAAAGGTCTTGTGTGATGTGAAGTAAATGTTATATTTTCTTCACAAAAAAATACACGCTCACGTCTCAGCCTGTCACTCGGCAGGCTTGGGTTCACGCCTCGCTCAAGGTGCAAAGTTTTTACTGATGACTTACCAGTTACTTTCCTCCTTGAGCAAAGAGGATGGGATGTTTGATGTGTGCAAGATCACAGCCTTACTTATAGATTGGACTCTAAGCTCTCCAGAAGGGTAATGGCTGAATCACACACACACACACACAGTAATGATCTGCCTTAACAAACAAACATCTCAACGAATGTCTACTGCTCTGTAGTCGAGCACATCTTGTTTCATGAATGAAAGACAAAAACTTTCTTCAAATAAGAAAAGCACTGATATCGCCTCCACAATCTGCAAAACCTGACCATGAAAATAATGTTGGTCTCATATGTTTGTGTGAGAAACACAACACAATAAGAAAGCCCAACAAAAAACCCATCAAATTACTTTGTCCCTGGAAACAGCAAGGAGTATTGGCTGAGTCCAGCAGAGGACCAGCTACAGGATCATAATGCCTAAATATAAAGCAATTTTTGAATAAGTTACAATACATAATGAACTAAAGGGTGAAACTTTCTAAGAATAATTACATATTGCGTACACTCCAGACACAGTTGTAAAAAATTCTTGAGTTTTTCTCAAGATCATTGTTCATACTCAATTACAGCTGAATATTTCTTCCATATTCTTGATCAAAATATAATGTCTGAATAACAACAATCTATAAACCAAAAACCTGGGAAAAATTAAAAACTAAATTTTATTTTGAAAAAGATGTTACACCTAATAGCCATGAAACTTTGTGTAATTACGGAGCTTTAGTGCTTTAAAATGTGCATCTTTCTCAATGAAAGTATTTCTTTCATTTAACACCAAATACTAATCTTAGCAAGTGCAACTGTGTGCAACAGTCAAGAACATTGCTATACTATATCAAATTACAGTGGAACATTAATTTTCTACGGGAGTATTTAGAGTCAAGTGTGAGGTAATGGTGAGAACAAGATGTGACCAGTCTTGGCTATGGCTGGGAGGTGTGCGGGCTGAAGAATCTACAATCATGTGATGTGGACCTCATCATTTAACTGTGGATTTCAGTTAGTCATGCTCTTCAACCATCCTATTAGAACAGATAAGTGAGCAGCTACTGTACTTTCTTGGTGCTCTATGATTTGCACACCTTCAGTATTTGTAGTTAACAATTATACTCACAATTGCTTTACAATTTCTATTCTCAATGTGAAAAAAAAAAAAAAAAAAAAAAAAAAATCTGAACCACACAGTTCAATGCCCCATGTCACCATGCACACACGGGGCCAATGTTCGTTAAGGGGGGAAAATTCCTATGCTTCGTCCAATTAGGCAATGCAGACTGAGAATATTTATTGTAGAAATAGCAAAATTTGGCTATAAAATAATGCATCAATCATGAATCGGTATTGTGCGGGCTTGTGGAGCATAATCACTGTACTGTGTGTGTATGCTTGATGCACAGTTTTATTATTAAACTGCACCACATTTTCACCAAAATCATGTCCACATGGATGAGTCAGTTGGTTGTGTGGTCATGATGTAACAAGTGTCAAACAACCATGTAAGGTGAAACAGTATGGCTGTGTTAGCAGTCATGAGTACATACACATCTTGCTGCTGGAGCATGAGGCACCCTTCCTTGCCTCCTTTTCTCTAGGAGATTAATAATTCTTTGGAGGGATGCAGGTGTGTCAATGGCAATGCTAGTGAGGTCTTGACATTTTAGAATGGAATGGAATTGGTGAGCACCATTATTATTTTTCTTCATGTAAACATGTCTTTTGTCTAGTCATTGTTGACTCAGAATCCCAAACCGAAGCTATGCTTACCCTCAAAGACCTTGATGGGAAACCTTTCTCAGTGTCCTCTTATACCCAACTGAACTCATACTGGTACCGTTCTCATACCCCATGAAATCTGTGGGTGTGAGTTGGCCCAACTGTTCTTCTGACCACCTTGAACTGATTGTAGACAAACATGATATTGCTCATGTATCGTGCTTTACCATTAAGCCGTGTGGTTAAACCTCGTGGCTGCTACAAGTACACAGCATATATTGCAAAAATTACATTCAAGGGTATACATATGTGGGGCCTTCTATAAGGTTAAAACCTACATTCCTCCCCTCAATCAGTATGCAAACTGTTGGAAATTTGGACATCCAGCAAAATACTGTAGATACACCGCACGTTGCCCTCTCTGTGCCTCACCTGGCCATACCTGTACAAACTGCTCCTCAACAAAACGCATTTGTGCAAACTGCACTCAAGAACATAATGTATTCTTCCGAGACTGTACTGTCTACAAATTTGAATCAAAGGTTGCTGCCCTCCGCTTAAAACATGGGCCAACACTCAAAGAAGCTAGACAAAAAGTCTGTCTCAGTCGTTTCCAACAAGTTTCTCTCAGCACATACCAACACCCTCGGACCAAATATTGCACTACCTTTCCCTCTACTATATCCCATCCTCCTTTCTCCACTCATACCTCTTTCTCTCCCACTCCTCTTGTTCCTTTATCTAGCGTTCGGTTATGCGAACCTAGGATACCAGGTTCGATCCCCCGATATCCGCTGGCCACTTGTCATTCTTTGATATCACCGCCGAGTGACCAAAGACTACCTAAATTGGTGCCGTACTGTCCTCAGACAGGACTTACAATTGCTTCTTCACCTTCTTTTCTCACCATTCCTGTAGTTCCTTCAGTGCCAGTGACTAATCACTTTTCTTAACCTAACTCTGACAATCAAACCTCTATTCATTCAACTTCAAACCTTGCTCCTCTCCCACGCTGTGTTCTTACACCAATCAAGGGTCGTTCCTGTGCTTCCCCTCGGAACCATCCACTGATCTTATTTCATCCTTAATCACTAATATACCGTCCCTACAGTTTTCTGCCAAGAAAGCTTTTACTACCACGGTCTTCTCTCCTCCTTCCCAGAGTGAGACCATCTCTAATATTGAAACCTTTCATTGATGCCTCACTACTTTCCCCATCTTCTACCTCATCACATTCTACTTCCAATAACACCCTCCCACACCCCGTGACAAAATACCCATTCTCCTACTCCTTCACCTCCTGCACCTACACCTCCCCCCATCTTACCCTCACTCTTTTCCCATTCTTTTCTTTCCACACCCTTCAGCTACATTTACCAGAAAATCTCTTCATGACTTTACTATCCTTTACTTCCTGGATTCTCTAATGAATCCGTTATATAATTCCTCTCTCCAAGATCCTTCCTCTCCAGATACTGCCCTTACTTCTATACCTTCTACTTCTGATCTCCCCGCCTCTCATGATCCCAGTACATACTCCTATCCCTACCATTATCACAACTCATTAACTTTCTTAAAAAAATAATAAATAAATAAATAAATTCCACTCCCATAGAAATAACCTCTGCTGCCTACTCTCTATCTATGTTCTTTCAAGTCTGATACACTAACGTACAATCCTTTTTTTCTTGAACACTTTTATGCTCATGCCAATTGCACTCCTGTTTTTACTGATGGCTTAAAATGCCATTATGACATTGGTTTTGCCATTCTTTGACAAACCCACATTTGATCTAACCGTTCTTTCCGTCCTTATACCTTGCTGTTATCTCTTTGCTCTCCCATCTGTCTTTTTGCTTAACCATATGACCTTTGATGTCTGGAACTTACTTTATTCCCATTAACTCACTCACCACAAGTGTAACATTACTTTAACATGACAACCCACTACAAAGTGGGTGACCTAAATGTTGCGAGTTCAATCCTGGCTCATGGCAGCTTCGTGATGAGAGGGGTAGTGCTCTCATTAACCCTAGCAGAACTATACTGTATGGTTACCTAGTTCAATGACTACCATCAATAATTCGGCAGACTGTTGGAAGTGTGGGTAGCAGTGGTGATGAAATTGCAACTGAGATACTGTATATCTCAGCGGATAAGACAACACTTGAATAGTCAAAAAACATGCCCAAGGCCCAGGGGTCCTCTTATAGACCCGGTACAAAAATAGGGGACTTAAAAACCTATCGGCCACGCCCACCAGCTCAGTCCACACAACACCACACATACGGTACATAATTAAATCAGTCATCGACATTGATACCAATTACCAATATGGACAATAGCCTACATATTGTATTTACTTTATTATATGCCTCACTGATAACATACTGACAATCAATCATTGGAGGCATATGCTGAGGAGCGCTTCGCCTCGCCAACCCTCCGACGCCAGCTCCGCCGATCACCCCGTTCATTGTAATGGTATATCACCATTTCGGTTGTTTGGTGTTCACTGGTGTCCATTGGCGAAAAGCAGGGTAAAAACCATGGCACTGCTGGTGACAGAAAAATATAACATGATGAAACACATACACCCTCCTATAATTTGACTGATTAAATGATTGATATAAATTTTGATTATACAATTCAAATTTTACAAAATTAATGGACCAACAAAAAAACGAAAGTAGCAATACAATTGTGGTGCAAGTGTAACATTTGATGGCACCGTCAACGCTCCGATACAGTGTAAATCTTCAACAGGAAATGCAAAAAGAAAGGTGGATAGCACAGAATTTAACCGTTACCAGGGCCGGATTTAGGTTACTTGCCCCTTAATCAATGAATACTGAATATCTTTTATCAAGCATTCAGCTAAACTTCACCACAGATGGTTTGGTAGTTTAGGGTTCGTCTTATACCACCGATATGACCAAAACCATGAAACTCTGACTGAAATTTAGGGGTCGACTTATCTGCTAAGATATACAGTAGGTAGGACATTAAGGATACTAATTGATCGCTACCTTAAGCAAGTCAGTTTATGTATACACGCTACAGTTACATAGTGATGAATTTCAGTGCATGGGAAAATCTATAGGCTAGAATATGCAGTGTTCTTAAATTTGAGGGGTGAAATTTAGGGTTGGTTTCGTTGGGGAAACCAGAACAAAATATCCTTTTATTATTATTATTATTATTTATTTACTTTATTAAAAAAAAAAATTGCCCTGTGGTGAGGGCTGTAAGAATATTACCAACGTATTCCCTGTGGATCGTAGAAGGCAACATAAAGGGACAAGCGAGGGAATTTGGAAGTCCCTTCTCCATATTCTCTTGTACGAAAAGACAGGGTGCTGAAGGGGAAGGGAGAGTAAAGTCTCCCTAAACTCTAAATGCCTTGTCTTGGCTATCCTATTTTAATGGGGATATAAGCCAAGTATGCAGATAGATAGATTATATTTTATTGTTTATTTATTACTTTTGTTTTTTTAATTGTTTGTGGTCTCTGATGACAATGTGACAGTACAATCCCAAATTAAATTACAAGCAACTAAGTGATAGTTACCCATTCTTACGTCAAACCCAGGCAAAGAAATATATATTCTTAAGTTGTTACCAATTACGACCTCCACGTTTCTCTTGTTAAGGTATAGATAAGAAGTTTAAAGGGATGAGGAAGTAAAGGCATTTTCTCCTTTTTGAGCAGTGGGATGGAGGGTAAAGTTAAGCAGACTATTGTCATACACTTGACATTGTTAGACAAAGGAAAATTGTTACTGATTTCAACCAAGGCTAGTGGCTGGAATCTGAAATTATTTTCCTTTGTATAACAATAATGTGAAAGCAATTAGAAAAAAACATATTAAACAGAAGCAATTTTTTAAAGCTTCAGATAGAGATAATTAAAAAGCAACAAACATCTTGTTAAGGTTTTATCATGTTTTGTGTGCAAGTATTTTTCCTTAACAAAGAAGTTGCTCTTATAATAGTAGTTGAGGTTTATGATATGACATATTGAGTTGGTAAAGGTTCCTGTACGAAGTGAACCTATGCTTTCTGAATGGTGCACTTCAATTATTTAAACGAGAATTTTTCATCTCCCGTTCTTAAGAAATATTGAAAAAGATAAGGAATTACAAAAAATGTGATACATTTTATATGACCAAGTTATACGACTTTACTTGTTACATTAGGGACACTTGGACATTTATAACATTTCACAGTTGAGAGTCGTGTTTCCATTACATTGACATGGTAGGGACACTAGGACATGCTGTGACACACTGTGACACTGGTCAAGGACTCTGGTGCATGGCTGTGTAGCTGTGTTGCGCCTTTCAACTCTGGCGCCGGGGCACTGGTGGTGGAGGCTGTCTAGATGTTTCATGACAATACAGGGAACATTTATAATTGTTTGGCAAATCATAATTATTGTTTTTTTAAAACAACTGCCACTTCAAGTTGAACATTTTTCAATGCTCATACTGAACTAACGTTTCTTGTCGTACAAAATTACGTAAATGTTCCCTGAAAGGTGGAGTTGGTGATCCAGGAATTCTGGTGTGCCATCCAACCAGTTTGTGTAGATGTAAAATTTTCCACTCTTGTAGCTGGCAGGATCAACTATTGTGAACCATGGCTAATGAATATATGGCTAGTTTTCTTCTTTGTTGCAAATAAGAAAACAACCAGTGTAGCCAGTGGATATTGCTGGCAATGGCTGATCTTACCACATTAAAATGGGTCTAGTCAGGCTAGCTTTACATTACTTTCTACTTCCTTTCATGTGTGCTTAACTTCATTTCAATAGGATTAACAATCACCTTCAAAATAACCACGTTTTAAACTTGCAAACATCTCATATTGCACTCCAGTCATATGATGATTGCAAGTTAAAAATTACAAAATCCCTGCACTACATTTTCCTGACAAGACCCGTCAGATCTGAGCCACTTTAATTGGTTCTCAGCACACCATTGGTTGCCTCTCTGAGTGTTCTCTCATGTACCTCTGTAAAATTCTGCGTAAATGTAGATTCACATGCTTCACACTTATGGTTCATGCTATGATATTGCAAGATAACTAAGTGGAATTAATGTGCCACCTCCAAAACATAGCCACACCTACATTGGTAAAGCCTCTTGGTCAAGGGCCTGGCTGGCTTTAAGCTTCATATATTTTTTCAATTTTTTTTATCATTTGAGGACTAACCAGCATTTTCCATTAAATTTTTCATTGCTTGTGTTTGTTTACTTTATTTGTAAATTAAAAGTTATATGTTTAATGCTGTATGAAATTTTTGTACGTACATTTTCATGCAATACATGGATATATCAATAACTTGTACATAATTTTTGAGGATTTCAACCTCTCATTGCAGGACCAGAATGAGTCTGCTGCCATCCTAAAGATCAAGGAAACTATGCAAGAAGAAGCCAAGAGATTCGAAAAGGACGTTCCACCAGATCATCCAGACTACTTCATGCCGTGACGTGACCCTTTCCCATCCCCACTTTACCCTGTGAAATAGCTCTCTGCTCCCTACTGAAACTGACATGGCATTAGTCTGGGGTTGACATTCCTCTCATCCCTTGCTGCTGAAGACTTGCATAGCTCAGTTATGAGGGCAATGTGCGAGTGCAGTCAAGACTGTGTCCTCACAGTAACACTACGCCACAACTTTATAGTGATGTGATTCTGTGTGCGGTGGAGTGACGATGGGACAACGGGTCCTAAACCGACTTTTGAGGAACTGGTGAATCAGCCCTCAATACAACTATTAAGTGAATCAAAACTTAAAGCTCCAGTAATGGGGTGCTATCCTACAGTGAAATTTGAAATGTGATTAGAAACACTAGTGATTTCCTTTACAGTCTGGAAAGGCAGGATGAGCACTTGGAGGAAATGGGTAAATGTTCAACTTCTTGCATAGACCATACTGAGAGAAATGGAAAACTGGCTCTGATTTCTGCTGTTTGATGATAAGTCTGTTGTGTCATTCATTGTGCTTTCTATGTGAATCTTGTAGGAAACAAAATTACTATTGATATTATTTGATATGTTTTCAGAATTTCGATAATTTTAAAAACCCAAGATCCATAACCTCAACAGCAGTGTCAGGGGACAAGGGCAGCCAGGGTAAGATGGAGATGTAGATATTTTCATAAACCGTCATTGCTCACGGGTGGTGTCCGCTCGCCTCAACAGGACAACCAGTGCTGCCTGTCTCCTGGCGGAATCTTTCTAGGAGTGCCCACGGTTTTCTCCTTTCCACGAGAAAACTCCTCCCTCTCAGTCCCAGGCACCAGCAGTCCCCCCCACACTACTTCCAACATCACCCTGGGACGTGCCCCTGGGATGGATTGGAAATATCCCCAGGGTGTTGGCCCAGAGCCAGCTGGAACCTACTCACCTAGGGCCTGGCACCCATGTACAAATCCCCCCAGCCTGGGACCTCTGGGACCTGGCACGTGATCTGCCCTCCACATGTGCGAAAGACAGAAATGTCTGTTCTCACTAGTATTACTCAGACTATTCTGGCCTCAGGCCCAACTCATGTAATATCAGATGGGAAGTCTTTTATTCAGACTACTTTGTGTTAGCTTATCTACCAGACAAAGTGATGACCTGTCTCTATTCTGTACAGATCTATCCAAGTGTTGTAGATGTAGAAATAATTTATTATTTGTCATGTCCAAATCTATCACTTTTATCTTTCTTCTAGACTCCCTATGTTAAACTGTTTTAATCACCATGACCACCCTCACTCCTCTGTCCATGACCCAACACTACCATTTTTACCTTTTCTCTCACCACCACTATCACCACCACCTCACCACCACTACCACCACCACAACCTCACCACCACCACCTCACCACCACCTCACCACCACCACACCACCACCACCACCACCATAAGAGAAGTACGAACACAAAACCTTTGGTCTGGCAGTATGGTTTACGTTACTGCTGTCCATTCAACCAGCGCCAAATGTAAATCACTGATAACTTTTGCCCGAGGTACACCAACACCTCCAGAACATAGTCACACTGGGGGTTGACCTGGTATTACATTCTAGGTTTAAAGAATTTTTATATACCTGCTTTAGGTGATCCATAATGTAATGACACAACTTATCAAATCCATCTTCCTCACCTTGCACAAATGAGAAACTCATTTCTTCAGTTGTTTTACAGGGTCCTACATGTATCTTCTGTTGGAATTAAATGTTCCTGTCTATGAAATATATTATTAACACAAAATTTTGTAAACCATATGTCACAAATGAATAAGATTTATCTGGATTCTTTTTTACCATTTTCCCTTTGTAGCAAATAGCAAATACCTTTGATGAAAACAAAATCCTTTAAGACTGGAGTACATATATCATGAAAGCAATTATTTTCAACCTTACCAATGTTTTTCAATGCCCTGATTAAGCAGGCCTTTTGAAATCTGTAATACTGCATTGAATTATATACAGTACAAGAGTGGGTTCAGATTTCAGTATTTCTCTGCCGAGATAGTTCAAAAACAAAACGGTGTTATTTTATAATAAATTAAAATTAAATATACATATATGTACTTCATTAAGTTTTCTACAAGAACTTTCACATCAGGAAAAATCCAGAACCAATACCATATAAATGTCAGCTGAAATGGTGATATCTGACTCAAAAGAATGGACTTGGTGAAACCCTGAGTGTGTGTTGCTCTGGTGGTGTGGTTGCTTGGCCCAGTTTGTCTGTTTTGACCAAGACCCCTTGTACAGTAGAAAATAGCAAATATATTATGTGTAGCAATTTTCAATAAAATGGCTAAGGCAATAAGACGAACTACCATTAGAATTATCCCTCTCACATTTATACTTGTAGTTTATATGATACACATGTACAGTAAATTAATTCAGATTATGAGGGAAAGGTCTGATCCAAATAAATACGAGACCAATTTTCACATTTTCAATAATAACTCTATTATTGTTTTAATTTACCTGAAACTAATTCCAAGCTTGGAATTTCACCCAATTGGCTTTTTGTTACATAAATACAATAAAATCCCAGAGTATCTAGAAATTTGACTAATGAATCCCCAGAGTAACAGATAAAAATGGTTATCAAAGTACTTGAAAGTCAGTAACTAAAATAATCTAGTATTAACTACTGTTTCCCAATTACTTAGAAATATATATATTTCTGTATAATATTGATTGATCTTGATATTTTATTTAGTCTTTGCATATTTCATAAATTTAAGTGTGCCTTTTTGTACTCTGCAAATTTATTTAAAGTTGGTTTGTTTTTGAGCAAAATAAATACTCGGGAAATTCAACACTCACGTTACAGGAGAAAAGTGGAAGACAGGAGCCATTTTCCTCAAGTATTTTCTTATATAAAAGTTGATTCATACTTCAAAGTTCAAAATGAAGAGCATCAGAATATTGGTTATATCCTCCTACTGTTCTGTGAACACTGCAAGTTAAACGTCAGTCTATATAACCAAAGTCAAATCAACTACAGTTGATAATTGGAGTACAAATTATGAGAGCCTATCCATCATTAAAAAGCCACAAAACTAAAATAAAATAAAAGATATATATATATATATATATATATATATATATATATATATATATATATATATAATATATATATATATATATATATATATATTATATATTATATATATATATATATATATATATATATATATTATATATTATATATATATAATATATATATATATATATATATATATATTATATATTATATATATATATATATATATATATATATATTATATATTATATATATATATATAATATATATATATATATATATATATATATATATAATATATATATATATATATATATATATATATATATATATATATATATATATATATATAATATATATATATATATATATATATATATATATATATATATATATATATATATGATATAAGAAATGTT
Source organism: Metacarcinus magister (assembly GCA_029783475.1). Taxonomy (NCBI): domain Eukaryota; kingdom Metazoa; phylum Arthropoda; class Malacostraca; order Decapoda; family Cancridae; genus Metacarcinus; species Metacarcinus magister. Next base: position 6,396,823 of record JAPQNM010000045.1, on the reverse strand, counting down.
GAATAACAGACAAATTTGTGAGACAACCTGGCAAAAACCTAAAAGAGAATGAAACTTGCTATAGCAGCATAAAATATAATGGTGTCACCTGCTGATTTGATGTGGTCATACAAGAACTTTCTAGTGGAGTAAATTATATTATGCCTAATCTTGACAACAAGCCAAGTAGTACACCTCATATTGTGTACAGAAATGTAAAAAGGTTTTAACATCTGAAGTTTTTAGAGGGGAGAGTGGAGGTATGTCTGACCATTACCTGGTGAAGGAAAAGTTGAGAGTAGGCATGAGGTGGGTGAGATCTACACTAATGGGAGATGTCAAGGAAAACTTGCAAATTCTCCTAACTGCCCATATGTTGATTCCTTCGTGCCTTCCTCCTCCTCCTCATATACCTGCTTCCCTAACACCAGCCCCTCCTTCTACATCCACATCTTCCTCTATTATAACCACCTTAGGACCATATATAAATAAGTAAAATCCCTCACCAACCCTCTACTCCGACCTCTGCTTTTTCTATAACTTTCCCACACTAACCCTCTACTCCGACCTCTGCTTTTTCTATAACTTTCCCACACTAACTTACTTCTGATAACACCTTTTGTGTTCCAGCAGGAATTCATCCCCAACTCCCCTACCCCTTCCCAATACTCCTACACCTCCCCAATCTTCCCTCTCCCTTCCCTATCACCTTTTTCCACCTCTTTCCTTCCCATCCCTTCAGCTGTATCTACCAGAAAATATCTTTACTTCTTGGATTCTCTTGTGAATTTGTTATATAATTCCTGTCTCTAAGATCCTTCCTGCCCAGATACTGCCCTTATTTCCATACCTCTTACTTCTGATCCTCCCGCCTCTCATGATCCCAGTACTCCTATCCCTACCATTATTACAACTCATTCATTTTCTTTAAAAAAAAAACCATCCACTCCCATAGAAATTACCTATGCTGCCTACTCTCTATCTATGATCTTCTAAGTCTGATACACCAACTTACATCTTACGGACTCTTTCTTGAAAACTTTTCTACTCCTGCCAATTTCACTCCTGTCATTTCCATCCCCATACTTTGCCTTGCACTTATCTCTTTGCTCTGCCATCTAGATAATCACTTTTGAAATATACCTGCCAAAAAGTCTGTGCCACTCAAGAAAAGAGGTCAAAATATGTCTACAATGTAAACTCTACTTTTCAGACCAATTTTTATAAAAGATCACATTCAAAACGCAATTCTTGCACAATTTATGGACCGATATTTTCTGACATGAGTTTATAATCGTCTAACAATGCATTTGGCAACTGTAAAATATTCCATATTTTACCACGATTTTAAGAAAATTATTGTTTGTAAAATGTGAAATAAAATATAATGAGGTAAAGTAATCATGCCAGTGATGTTAGTCAATAATCATTGTCCTCAATCTTTCTGTATACACTCAACCCTCGATTCAACAGATTTCAGATTTTACTGACTCCAATTATTGTTTTCTAATGATATGTGATTATACACATTTGTACCCATAAAATATTCATAATCATATAAATAAGTAAGGTAAGTGCAACAATCATTGCATTTCATAATAAGATCGCCTTTATATGTGGTAATCTGTGTACCATATGAAAAATACTGGTGTTTGTCCCACCAAATACCAAGCAACGGTCATTTTCAAGTAGCGGACAAGTTCATTCCCAATTTAGTCCGTTAAAACGAGGTTTGAGTGTATGTGGTTCCTCCAATAAGCGATTGCCAATCTTAATACACTTCTGCACTCATACGTGACTTTATACTACATGTTCCTACACTCTAAACTCTCATGGAAGTATAAATAAGTTTGCTGAAGTGATCATAAAACCCAACAATACCAGAGGGGGATCAAAATTACCCTGAAAAAGTGAAATAAGTAAATTTATACTGTTACCACTGTATTCTATATATAATTCTAATTCATAGAACTTCTTTTTTTCTACAATATTTTTCTGACATGGGGTCAAGTTAGTGTCAAAGGGCTCGGCATTGGAGAGGTTAGGAAGGAAAAGGTGCTTCCAAACCATCCAATTGAACCAATAAAATAACCTGCTTAGTATAGTGGAAAGAAATAATGCAAAGTAATTAATCTACATGTATTAATGGACATACAATGAAAATGTGTCTTAAAAAAATAATACTACATTATTAATCTATATGTATTAGTAATAAATGAATGACAAGGTTGAAAAGAAAATACCGTCATGTGGAATGCTTATTCCTCTTGATCAGTAGACCAGAGGAGATCTTTGGAACGGTTCCACTGTTATCTGTAATAATATTTTCATGCAAATTATTAAAAGCAGGCAGAGAGAATGGTTTCAATAGAAGGTAGAATGTTTAAACTATTTCACTCACCCTCAGTCTAGAGCACTGAACATGTAGTATTTTTTTCATTATCACCCAAAATGGGACATCAAAAGAACTGCCAGTGTTATTAAAGTTTTCCACCGCAAGGATGGGTCATACTGTGAACAGTCCCACTAATTTGACTGCACTTTATAAATAAATTGAGTAACATGAACAAAAAATTCACCCACAGAGAGATTGTACATAGATCCTTTCTGCAAGCCAGTAAGGTAGTCATTGAAAGCTTATTACATATTCAGTAAGGAAGTGTCAGCACATCAAAATCAGCTACAAAAGAGGTGGTAATGCTAGAACATGTGACCGTTGTTATTAAAGTGATTGGTAAGTGTGGCCTCAGTTATAACTCATATCATTTGGAAAACATTGCTCCTGATAATGGTAATTCCTCATAACTCATTCAGTGTCTAAAAAATTTATAATGTATAAGTATGTCTGTAAGAGTATGAGTGACTATGAGTAAAAGCAAGAAACTGCATTAATCTGAAGGAAAAGGAGGAAGAGTTTTCCTTGTAACCCTTCACTTCAATCTCCAACAACTACATTTCAGCGTTCACCAATGAATCTGAATAAATCAATTTTAGGTTGTAGCTTAAATAAAATACTCACATGAAAATTGTTCCTTTTTGAAAAATGTTGTCTTGACGGATGACTTAAACACTAAATCTCTCCTGACATACGTTGAAGCCATCTTCTTCCCACTCCTTCTTGGTGACCAACATTTCTGGGAAGTGTGCAGACCGGCTGATGGCAGCACCTCCTCTCCAGCAGTAAGTTGAGGGACTGAAACATAATGCAACATAATGCCCATCATGCATGTATATAGATGGTAAAAAAATAATTCAAATAAGGATAATATGATTTCCATTTTTTAGAAATAATGATAAAAGATAATAATTTCACCATTCTACATTTCCATCCAGTACACAGCTCTATCACTTTTACAATGAATACAAACAAGAGATTAGCAAGAAATGTGCCACTAATGAGCTAACTGACTCTGTAATGTTACCACTAAGAACATATGAGCATAATGACACAATGTTGAGTGGCTAACTACAAATTAAATTCAACTTTCAATACAGACCAACAGCTGTTCATGGAACTCAAATGCATCTGCTAAACATGACAACACAACCAAGCAGATCAGGAGAGTCAAAATGGCACAACAGATAACAATATTTCAAGGATATTGAAGTGGTTCAGAATTTTTGCAAATGGAGACAAGAAGAAAAAAATCTGTAACAATAAGAACTTACTTTTTGGCGAGGGTAACATTCACATCATATTCATCCGGTGCTAATGACCGAACGTCTTTAAACACTCTGTCTTTAAACATTGGGAAATTACAGTTCCCTCCAGTGAGCAGGATATTTCTGCAATAAAACAAGGAATATACATTTAAAAGTATAACATCTTAAAACATTCATTCTTTGACAAAACTAATCAATTATGTACAATACTGTTGACTCGCCACACATGACTGCCGAGCACAGAATTACATAATTTCTTTAGAATAACGCAATGCGATCCACATCAAAAAAAGCATTTCTTAATTCAAAATACGTGAACTGTCCAGACACACAATACTCGTGTAAATTGAGAGGTACCTGTATTTGGGAACAGTGCTATGCAAACATGGAGAGATGGAAGAAGATATAAGAGAGAGGGTTGTGAAAGGCAGGTGTGTTATAGGATCACTTGCAAGGGTTATGAGGAAGAAATATGTCCATGAAGGTAAAGAGAGCTTTAAGGAACAGTATTCTCCTGCCAACATTGACATATGGATCAGAGATTTAAACTTGGAGTACGGCACAGCACTCAAGAGTGTGTGCTGTGAAAATTAGTTATCGGAGAAGAACATATGACATGACAAGATGGGAGGACGAGAGCAATGAAAGGATGTATGGAAAATTTGGCATGGGAACTCTTGCTAATGTAGTGGTGTGGTGCAGTGGAATGGGTGAAAGGATATACTTTGAGGTGGTTTGGTCTTATTGAGAGGAAGAAGAGTGAAGAGTGTGAGAAGAAAATATATGGGAGTGAAAATGAGGGTCCTAGCGGTGAGGAAAGCCAGTTGTAAGATGGAAGGATAGGGTAAAGGAGTACATGCATGAAAGAGTTGCTGATAGAGGGGTAGGATTGAACTAGTAAGGAGTGTATAAATAGGGAGAGGTAGAGGGACGTTCCCAGAAGGAATGAGGCATCAGAGACCATAGATAGAATAAATAGGCGAACAAATGGATTTACGAACAACCGCTTGGGTAGTAAGTTGTGGACTTTCTGTACTATATCACTTACTTTCAAGTTTATATTTACATCCAGATGTTCTATGTAAATCATGTTTTATCATGATTTCAATACCAATCAACTTTCCTTTTCTCAAAAAGCCCTATACTAGATTTTATAAATCACATAATTTTTTTTCTGAATATACCCCTACAAGTGCTAAATGCTTTTTCTCTTCTCAAGAAATTTCTATATGGAATATTTTGCAACAGGATCAATTGGAGGAAATAAAATAAATTATTCATTTGATGTAATTAAATGTATCCACTATAATCTAAGACAGTTTGTAAAGTGTCATTTACTTACCGATACAAATGTGGTCTTGTTTCTTCTCTGCATTTGTTTATAGAGTGGACAATAGCCTCAGTAATACCCATCTCCTGGATCCCAACATCACAGGGATGGAACAGGAGTTCAGGTATGCTGAATCGTTCATTGTTGAGGCGTATAAGCTGCAAAACACAAGGTATGTCAATCAATATAAAACATAGTGTTTAGCAATTGGTTTCTGATGTTAAATGTTAAGCAGTTGCTTTATGAGAAGTGTTTGACAATAAGTAATAATCTTATAGTGTTTATACAAAAAGGAAGCTAAAAATGAAAGCTGGGAAAAGTAAGGTGATGGTCATTGAAAGGAGGATAATAGAGGTGGTTAATTTTAATACACCTTATAAGGTGAGTGTGCCAACAGTAGGAAGGTATGAGGTAGTTCTAGAAGGAGAAAAAATGGAGGAAGTGCAAGAGTTTAAGTATTTGGGAACAGAACATAGAGAGATGGAAAAATAAAAGAGAGAACTGTGAAAGGCAGGTGTGTTATAAGATCACCTGCAAAGATAATGAGAGGAAAGAATGTATCCATGGAGGTAAAGAGAGGTTTAAGGAACAGTATTCTCCTGCCAACACTAACATATGGATCAGAGACTTTGACATGAAATAGGGCACAGCAGTCAAGAGTGTGTGTGATGTGGAAATGAGTTATCTGAGAGGAGCATGAGGCGTGAAAAGATGGCGGGGTGAAAGCAATGAAAGCGTGTATGTGGCATGGGACTTTGTGCAAATGGAGTGGTGTGGTGTAGTGGAATGGGTGAAAATGAATACTTTGAGGTGGTTTGATCATCTTGAGAGAAAGAAGAGTGAAGAGTTTGTGAAGAATGTATATGTGAGTGAAATGGAGGATCCTAAGAGGAGAGGAATGGCAGTTGTAAAATGGAAGAATAAAGTAAAGGAGTATATGCATTAAAAAGGTGCTGATAAGGGGAAAGGTCGAACAAGCAATGAGTGTGTGAATTGGGAGAGGTGGAAGCTCTTCTGTCACGGACATCAACTTGGGAGACATTTACGGAGAGAACGAGGCATCAGAAACTGTAGATAGATAGATAGATAAACCACCACCTGCTAACACTCACCTGTTCACCACCATTGGACTTTCCGTTGGACTCCTCCAGTGACCTGACATAACCTCTCTTTATGGTAGTGAAGTCTGGCAGCACATAATCTCTTAGAATAGTGTTCTCGTGCCGCCCACCACGAGCTGTTATCACGTCAGCATTGTAGTCCATGGAAGCAAAACAGGCGTCTTCTTTCACTTGATTGATAACATATGTTTCGTCCATAACATTAAGTTGCCTGCAAACATTAAAAGATTATTAGTTTACATACTCATCAACTAGTCTTAAGTATCTTATAAAATGGCTCCAAGCTTTCTTCAGCAGTGTCCATCCACTCACCCAAAGCATTACATTTATAAGGTTATATTAAAGCTTGAAATAATTCAGCCAACCTACAGATGTGCAGGTATGGAAACATGGAAGGTGAAACAAGAGAAAATCTTATACATGGGAGGAAAGTAATTGGATCCCTGATTATTGAGGTATTCTCCATTTATCTTAATTTATGTCTCTTTCATTCCAAGTTATTAATTCCTCTGATAGTGCCATGAACAATTTAGGAGGAATCATGTCGCCATGTCAGACCCCTTTCTTAATGAGCATTTTATTGCTAACCTTATGTAACTTTAAAGTGGCAGTACTTTCTTTATAAAAGTCTTTTAATACCTTCATATATATTTCCTCTACCCCATGTTTCCTGAAAACTTTCATAAATGCTGAGGTTTCTAGTGAGTTGAAGGCCTTTTCATAGTCATATAGTTCATATGTTCTTGCTAATAATACTGGAAAGGTGTTGGTATAAGCAATGCACAATTAAAGTAAAGTGATTATTATGTAGAAGGCCAATATATACTGGTCATTTGCCCACTGATTCCTATGATCATTTGTGTCATATAATTCAACTTTATACAACAACAACACATTAACATTATGAATATTAGATGATACCACATTGTATTACTTTCCATTTTTCAGGTTTATGACAACTTTAAGAGCTATATAGTAAACAACAAAATGGTGCTGGATTACCACTACATCTTACCTGTATGATATGAGTTCCTTGAGGTGATTAGTGAGAACTTTGCCCCCAACGTCTACTCTCAAAATGGCATCCTTCTGTTTCTTGCCTTGAATGTAGGGCACAATATGGGTGAAGCTGAAGCCACACTCCACCAGCAAACAACACAGTTCCCTCGGACGGTCACGGTGGTATTTGTGCACTGACAAGTCTCCAGCTGCAGGTGGAAAGGAGTTACTAGTTTAAACATTTTTTTACTCATAAGAGATCTGATACTAAAACATTACATTTTATTTATGAGCTTTCCTCTTTGAACTTTATAATTAAACTTTGCAAAGCTTTGAAAAATGTTTCAATCTTACATACAGTATATATTTCAAAAATTTTAATATAATATATATTTACTGAATGCTATATTTCCAAGGCTCCACACAGAGTATTGTGGTAGGTGCCAATCTGGTCGGTTTTGAGTTATAGCACTATTTTGACATGTCACTTAAGGATAAAGTCTTGCAAAAACAGGAGTACAAAGGAGCAAGACTATGGAAGCTTGAGGTAGATCTCCACCAAAGGTTCAACACCTGAACAAAGCTTCTCAGCATAGTTAACACTTTTTTAAATTATCATCAGATCTAGAAAATATCAACAATCAAGTTGTATTTACTAACAATAAACTATTACTATAATATTTTTTTTCTTTTCACACAATTTCTTTTCTAATGTTAGCAAATTTAGCTGGCCATCGAATACACTACTTTGAGTATAACCACGTTCACCCTGAATAAAGCTACAGATATAAACAGGAGTAAGTGGAAATTCATAGTTACCATTTATCCTGAGCAAGGCATCAACTTCATACTCTTCAAAGAATATTTCACAGAGAGCCTCTTGAGTGCTGGTAAAATTGAGGTACGGCTCCGTGACAATCATGGTGGTGTTGCTGTGATTCACATTGAACACATCCTTACCAAACACATAGTCCCACACGGTCTTCTGTATGTCCCAATTGACCAAGTAACCCTGCAGTAAAGTAAAGTATTTATAATGACTTTCCATTTGGGAACATTATCAAAGATCATAAAAATATTTTATTATTGACGCAGTGTTTGGGTCGGGTGCACTTCTCTCCTATGGGGGCCAAGGGGCTAAGTGAGCGAGGTGTATATGTATGTGTGCATGAGTGTGTGTTGCGTGCCTTGTCTTGACTACCCACATTTAGGGAGATAACAGCCTGGTATATAGATAGATATATTGAGAATACCACAGATCATCAAAGCCTCCCCCAAAAAATTTGTAAGAAAGCCTTTACTAAATAAATATTTCCAATCCATATATACTATTTCTTATTTTTACACCATAATTCCTATAATAACAAATAAATTTATAGCAACAAAAATTGCATGTCTTGCATCATGTAAGGATTTTGTAATATCTATGAATCAGTTAATGCAATGTATATTACTCAGTATGATTATAAAAACTCACACAAAAGGAATCAGCTAGAAGAGATCTTCACACAATAAATTTTAACTTAAGCAAATTCAAATAAAAGTTAACTGACAGACACAAGAATTCCAGCTGAACAAACTGAATTGGTATTGGCTGCAGGTAACAAAAGATTCAGTCACATTTGGAATCTGGTAAGAATTATTCCAGTGAATCAGATCTAGTCCAGAAAAAGATAAAAAAGTGTGTGTGTGTGTGTGTGTGTGTGTGTGTGTGTGTGTGTGTGTGTGTGTGTGTGTGTGTGTGTGTGTGTGTGTGTGTGTGTGTGTGTGTGTGTGTGTGTGTGTGTGTGTGTGTGTGTGTGTGTGGTGTGTGTGTGTGTGTGTGTGTGTGTGTGTGTGTGTGTGTGTGTGTGTGTGTGTGTGTGTGTGTGTGTGTGTGTGTGTGTGTGTGTGTGTGTGTGTGTGTGTGTGTGTGTGTGTGTGGTGTGTGTGTGTGTGTGTGTGTGTGTGTGTGTGTGTGTGTGTGTGTGTGTGTGTGTGTGTGTGTGTGTGTGTGTGTGTGTGTGTGTGTGTGTGTGTGGTGTGTGTGTGTGTGTGTGTGTGTGTGTGTGTGTGTGTGTGTGTGTGTGTGTGTGTGTGTGTGTGTGTGTGTGTGTGTGTGTGTGGTGTGTGTGTGTGTGTGTGTGTGTGTGTGTGTGTGTGTGTGTGTGTGTGTGTGTGTGTGTGGTGTGTGTGTGTGTGTGTGTGTGTGTGTGTGTGTGTGTGTGTGTGTGTGTGTGTGTGTGTGTGTGTGTGTGTGTGTGTGTGTGTGTGTGTGTGTGTGTGTGTGTGTGTGTGTGTGTGTGTGTGTGTGTGTGTGTGTGTGTGTGGTGTGTGTGTGTGTGTGTGTGTGTGTGTGTGTGTGTGTGTGGTGTGTGTGTGTGTGTGTGTGTGTGTGTGTGTGTGTGTGTGTGGTGTGTGTGTGTGTGTGTGTGTGTGTGTGTGTGTGTGTGTGTGTGTGTGGTGTGTGTGTGTGTGTGTGTGTGTGTGTGTGTGTGTGTGTGTGTGTGTGTGTGTGTGTGGTGTGTGTGTGTGTGTGTGTGTGTGTGTGTGTGTGTGTGTGTGTGTGTGTGTGTGTGTGTGTGTGTGTGTGTGTGTGTGTGTGTGTGTGTGTGTGTGTGTGTGTGTGTGTGTGTGTGTGTGGTGTGTGTGTGTGTGTGTGTGTGTGTGTGTGTGTGTGTGTGTGTGTGTGTGTGTGTGTGTGGAGAGAGAGAGAGAGAGAGGGGGGGGGGAGAGAGAGAGAGAGAGAGAGAGAGAGAGAGAGAGAGAGAGAGAGAGAGAGAGAGAGAGAGAGAGAGAGAGAGAGAGAGAGAGAGAGAGAGAGAGAGAGAGAGAGAGAGCACATGCTATAGCTGTGCGTCGCCGCGGGTGCCCATCTCCCGTCACATTGACTTTTGAGCCTGTGGTGGAATAGATTTTACATGTATTTACACTATTTGGGAATATTATAATTACATTAAGTGAAATTAAGAATACATGAATGCTGCAGGAATACAATACTTGTGTAAATTGAGAGGTCCCTGTACACATATAGACAGAAAAACAAATGATTGTTATTATTATTATTATAATCATGATTATTATCATTGTGGTAAGTATCACACAACACACAAAAGTAATTTAAGCCATAATGGGTATTGCCTATAAAGACAACATAAAACAATTTTGCTACATTGAACCTCAAAAAAAAATATCCCACAATATACATATTTCAACCCCAAGATCTACATCACTTCCCTGGACCCTCTAAGCCACTCACCTTTTGGTAAGGCAAAATATAAAACAGTCCAGAAGCATCTCTGCAGTCTTCAATTTGGTCAGCAATAAATGGTCTTCTTCGTTCACTTTTGGCTTTCATGATGGCATTTGGCATAACTCTGCAAATACAGGACCATTTTTCTTAGAAAGTATAGAAACATAGATGATAAATAAGCCTAGACATCAAACCTTGTGATCTATTATAATTTCCAACCTCACTTTTTTAATATTGGAGGAAGTACCCTAAAAGTTTTGCTTGTAAATGGGTGTTTGTCAACTTTTTTTTTTTATTTATTTATTTATTTATTTTTTATTATATCTTTTACCCATGGTGCCGGTAGGCTTCAGGGAGACCTTAGATGGTTGGCCTCCGCCCGTTAGTAGCGCGGGTTAGATTTTTTAAGTGATGCCTTGTTTCTTCTTATTGATAGGCTTATGCTGCCAGCGGAAGCTCCTCGCGCATATAACGTTGCAGTCCCGGCGAGGATGGTGTTATGGCAGCATGTGGGTGATCTTAGGCCACTCGGCGGTAGTAACGAAGAAAAGTGGCCAGCCCGTGCCGAAGCTCGAACGTGGGACCCTGAGCTGGTATGCCTGACCGCTAGCCACTAGACCACCGCCTCCCCCCTTGACACATTTCACTTGATACATTTATATATGATAAATTGTAATAATTGACAAATTTAATAAAGTGTATAAGTGTATTCAGGCCATGACTTCAATTTATGTATATTGAGGTTCCTACTTCATGCTTTGATGCTCTGCTCTCCTCAATGTAGGTAAATTATGGATGTGCAGGCAGTCTTCAAAGTGAACGTGGCAAACAAAATCTTGGCCATGCTGCCCAAACAGCACAAACTTTCATAAATATTTTCTCCACCTTTTAGGTTTGAAATAATATTTCAGACATGAAAGAATTTTTTCCTGATAATTTCTAATGTATTTTGAATTAATTTGATAATTTCTCTCTGAGTCAGTTGCTTGCTGAGTGGAGGTCTCCCCCTTCAAGAAAGCCATGTAACTTTGCCAATAAAAGATTATATCATATTAATTCAAAACACATCAAAACCTATTACAAAAAAGTTTCATCTTGAAAATAGTGTGATGTTGTGCAACAAAAATTTGCCCATTAACTCAACCAATAACCTCTTAGTCTTATGCTTCAACTAACTAGGCTTGTAATCTGTTGAAATGGCATCTGCCAAAGAAACTGCATGAGATAAGTTGCTTAGATCGTCTGATGAATAGGTACACTACCCTTGCATTATACGATCAATTTTTTTTTTACTTTCCCCTTTCAATTTATGATCACCATGCACTCATGTATGCGATCGATGGCCCAAGCAGCTGGAGCACATCACATTTCATCAAGCATTTGTTTAGGACCGCAGTGCCCTGATGCCTCAGAAGCAAACTCACACAACTTGGCTGTCCAGTCTTTCCCGCACCACACTTGAGTTTGGTACAGTGTTACAGGTAGGTTGTGATTGTAAAATCTACAATCTACACCCCTTACACCTGAGTAAGTCCTTGTCCTGGGTGCAGAGAGCCCCTGAGGCTCCAAGGAAGAGCTAGTAACAATAGTATCAGATAGCGACTATGCTCCAGCTGAGAGATCAGCAGAATTGCCAAGGTTCAAACCATAGTAATACTGTGGCACATTACCAATTTTTACTTGTCTACAGCCATGCATGGAGCCAACAACAAAGGGCAGCCAGCTGGCCACACAACCTTCCACACATTTATTTGTGCTGCTTTGTACCACGCTTTGTTGGTGATTTTACACTGTCCACTATGTCTGGAGCCACTGGTGGTGCCACAGGTGAGGGAAGAGATGGTGATCGTGGTAAGGACAAGCCAAGGAAGAGGCGTAAGTACATCCGTGCCAAGAAAAAACTTGGCATAACACACAGCAGAAGAAAATAATAGAAGAAGCTTTTGGTTGTGCCTGAGTCTAGCATAAGGAACATTAGGAAGAGAAAAATGGAAATAAAGGCAACACTAAAAGTAACAGAAAAGTGCTGTTGTGGGGTGCCAGTATCTGTTGTTTGTAAACAAAAGCTGAACAAAAAATAACACTCTGATTCCTGTTGACGCTACACCAGCCCCAGCCCAGCCCCAGTCAAGAGTGGGCTGCCATCCACCAACCCAAACATCTTTCTTCTATAAACATCTCAATGAAACATTAAAATATGAGTTTCTGTAACTGGATTGTATGTTAAATATAAGGAAGTAGTAAGTTGAAAGGAGGAAAATGTGGCACTGCTGTAATTGTGTCATAGCGGCACCATATTAACTGTTTGCTGTGAAGCAGTAATTTAGTTTATTCATGAAATCACTAGCACCTTTTCTTTGGCGTATGTTGACATGCAGGCAACATACAAATTGTTACTGTACCTAAAAAGGAGAAAATGTGGCCCAGATGAAAAAGTCCCAGACAAAATTTTTTTTTCTACGTAGAAGTTAGCCCCTCAGATAGCGATTTCAAGTATATCAACCTTTTTTCCCAGAATAATACACTCGCTATTCACATGGCACTACTGTACACATATGTGCCACACAATTAAAAGTAAGTTGGTTAAGGAAGTAATGTGCTTAAAGCAATATCAAAGTTAGGAATGAAGTAATGCTCAGTCTGTAATGCCACACTGAGCCAACTCCACAGAGCCGACCATACTGATGAAGACCACCACTTAAACACATAAATTCATATAATATGTGAGGTTAGGTTAGAACACAAAATAATCTAGTGCTGTTGGAAAGTGAAAACAACATGGCATGGCTAGGACAGTAAAGACCCGCTGGAAAAAATTACCCAATTCTGTCCTCAAGTTATACAAAATTAAATTATAGACACCGGGACTGATGATGGCAGCCTATCTCAATTATTCCAACATATAAATAATAATCAAATAATTCAAATTTCAATTTCAATCTCTCACAAACGTGTGCAGTGAGAACATATCTCTTGAATAACTCCTAGTTTTATACTGGTGTTTAAAGTGGGAGCATACTTTAACTTTCCCGCTATTGTATATCATTTCATCCAAGTTCTACATACAGGTGTCCTTTGCAGTGAGACTGTCGTAATTATGAAATAATACCCAATCATACCTTCTTAACATCATAATTTAGTATACCTAGCTATCTTTTTTATTAGCATTTCTTTAGCAGGCAATCTTAAAAATCAGTGGATTTGTGGCATCATATAATGTATTTTTTATCAATTTTTTTTCTTTTTGTAAACAAAAGTAAATTTTTACCTATTCTTATGATGAAAATAATCCCCTTAAACGTCTACTTAAACGATACTGCATGAAAGGGATATTCCAGTTGAGTGAAAGTGAAACGAGAGGCAACGAGAAAAAAATGTACAAGCAACGTACTTGATTGAACGAAAGGAAATACTCGTTTTCATCAAAAACTGGACAAATTCTGAAAAAATCAAGACCAAAAATATAACTTTAAAGCACAGATATTGTCCACCACCACACATAGGTTAGAAAGTACGAAGTGCTTAGAGATACGGCAGTCGTACCGCGTTGTCATCCGCTATTCATATGGCCTGTGCCTTATTATTTACCTGGTAAAGCATCTTTCAAGTTATGTTAGGTTGATTATGTTATGTTAGGTTTGTTTAGGTACGGTTTGGTTCAGTTAGGTTCGGTTGTGAAAGCTTTTTATCCAAGAGTTAGGCACATGCCGTATCTATAAGCAAGCACTATGAGGATACGGCATTCGCTAGGTTATGATTAGATTAGGTTAGGTTATGTTAGGTTTAATTAGGTACGGTTTGGTTCAGTTAGGTTTGGTTATACAAGCTTTTCATATTTTATCACCCAAAATTTAGGCACGTGCCGTATCTATAAGCGAGCACTTACAGTGCGGCTGCCGTACCTGTAAGCTGTGCCTAGAAAGTAATGTGAATTTACAACTGGAGCCACAGGCGTAAGCCTTTTCCAGAAGATCATATGTGAATATCTGTGAGTCTAAATTCTGCTACGTGAGGTCAGGTTTGGTTAATTAAAATAAATAAATAATAATAAATAGAACCATTGGATTGGAAAGTGAATCAATGAACAACATGGCGAGGTTTGGACATCACTTGCCATTATGAAGGGTCGGTCAAGATTGTCATGGTCATATCATGGTTATTATTCATTTGCACAACACATGACGCCTTGACACTCATAATACATTGTGTTCGGTAAAACTGTTGAGGCACGTACTCATGCATTGAATAAATGACTACTACATAATGAAGAATCAGTAGCATTCACTTGGTCTACTTTGAAAAATCCTGTAACAGTTCTGTCTATTTGTATTTTTTGTTACAATGTGAGCACCAGACGTCACCTTCCCTTCCACACTTTACAAACCTCCCTATAAACGTTTATCATGATGGCAAATGCACGACAGCTTACTAGAATGTACGTACCTTGGTTCATTTTGATTTGAGAAGCCTGCCTTGATGGTATAGGCCCCATTGTCAAGAATAAACACGTTTGCCATCATGCCATGCCCGTCGCCGCCCAAACACTTCCGCAAAGTGTCAACAAAACTCTCATCTGCCGCGCACGTGCTTATACGATTTAAACCCGCTTTCAAATTAATTAAATAATATGTATATATATATATATATATATATATATATATATATATATATATATATGTGTGTGTGTGTGTGTGTATATATATATACATAACTAGATAAATATATACACATAGGAAATACGAGAGGACATGGTAAAAAGATGAAGAAAACCACTTGTAGGAGAGACAAAGAAATACAGCTTTCCGTATAGATGCATTGAATCCTGGATACGGAAGTGGCACATGCAAGAAATATCAATCAATTCAAGGCCAAGCTAGATAATTATAGATATGAAGACGGGACAGCACGAGCATAGCTCTTTACCTGCATATTAAACTAGATAAATAAATACGTGATACGTCCAAAGGTTTACCCCTGCCACTTCATATTTAACTCATGCCCTCTCACTCCCCATACCTGATATGATCCAATTGGGTCACACAAGATGCATGAGAACTTCCTCCAAGGGTCGTCAAGGCCGCATAAGAACATAAGAACATAAAAAATGAGGAGACTGCAAGAGGCCAGTTGATGACCTACACGAGGCAGCTCCTTGTCTCCCACCCTTGGAATAATCCAATATTTAGCAATCCCACCTGTCACCTGTCATTAATTATGAACTCACCACTGCTCTGGGATTCACTTCTATCACATACAATCATCCTTCCCTGCTCCACAGAACCTTTCTTTCATTCAACGTTCTTTTCACAACGTCCATCCATCCCATTCATGGTTTTTATCTCAACCTTTCATCACTCACATCGGATCCTACTATTCTCTTCACCAACCAGTCCTCCTCCATTCTCTCCATGAGTTCAAACCACCTCAACACACACTGCTCTACTCTACCAGCCAACTCTCGTAACACCATACATACTCCTCACACACCTCACCTCCATTACATATAATCTCTTCTACTTTGGTACTGCCATACTCCATTGTTTCAACCCCATATGGTGCAGTGGACACACCTACTCCTTCACACCACCTTCTCTTTACATTCATCCACATCGCTCTACAACTAAACATACCTTTATTACTCCCAACGCCTTCCCTACATCATTGATCATTGACTACACCAATGTCTCTATTCCTCCATCTGTAGTAATTTTGAACCCTAAATAATAAAAGCATTTCACCTCAAGCAATTCACCATTCATCTTTTATCACCAGCCCCCTTGTGCATTTCATTACTTTACTCTTATTCTCATTCACTCTCAATTAACTTCCTCCTACACTCATCCAAATTCTTTTACAAACTAACACAATCGGTCCTTCGAATCCGCCACTAAACTAGAAGCAGCACCAGACTCACATACACACACTCACTTACCCATACAAGAGCACAGGATTCCCAGCCTTCTGTTCCAGTTGGGATTGCAATCTCACAACTTACCTTATGTCCCGAACCTATCTTTTCTACTAGGTGAGGAGGGAGAGGAAGAGAAGACAAGCTCATTTTGTCTTCACCCGACTCCAGATTCAAACCCAAGACATCTCGTTTGTAAGTCGAGATATCAACTATAGATAAAGAAGCTCTTGGAAAGAAAATAATGATAACAAAAAAATATAACTGCATCTTGGTAGAGTGATGTAGTCAGGGAGGCTGTGAAATGGTGAGAACCTTGAGCAAATGGATAGACTAGAAATGATAATAGTTGCAAGAAAGTGTGCTGAAGAAAGTCAAAAGAAAATGTAAGAATGAATCCTTGATGAATATTGGGTAGGACTTCAAACAGAACATGTCATGATAATAGAAAATAATAAAAAACTAACAACATTTTTTGGAGAGGACTCAATGAAAGGAAACACGTCTGTACAACCACAGTAACAAATAGAAATATAGAATGTGTACTTGTTGAGGAAGCAGATGTAGCAGGACGGTAGAAAGAATATTTTGAAGAACTGTTAAGTCTAGATGAGCACTTGGAAGATGAGTTTGCAAGCCAGGAAGTAAAAGACGACAATAAGTAAATGAGATAAGAGGAAGCAATTGGATAGATAACAACTAAAGAAGTTTCATTGGCTTTGAAATTAAATGAATGGGAAGGCAGTTGGTGAAGACAGTTTACCAGTAGATATTGAATACACCGGGTTCCAGAAGTGGATGACTCGACTGTTTGATAAAGCTTTTTTGAACGGAAAAGGTATGAGAAGTAGCAACAAGCTATTCCATGTCCCATCTATAAAGACAAGTAGAAGATGACACGTGTGATGTAGGGTTATGTTGGACACGTGTGAAGTAAGGTTTTGTTGTGGCCATCCCAAAAAGGGAGCTTCAAGGTACAGGGATCAGAGTAAATTAGATGAAATATGAATGAAACTCAGTCCTTTAAGGTTAAAAAATGTTTCATCTGAAAGGTAAATTTTTAATTAACAAAGAGAAAAAAATTATTTTGAGAAATACAGGACCTGTGTAATATTTCTTTCCTTGCTCATGTAGGGAAAGAATTAAGAACACCAGTCAAGGTATTCCGGGAGCATTTCTACCTGCATAGAACTAAGGCACTGAAGATGATCAAAGAAACAAACCATTTCAGCTACTAAGTCACATACCTATAAATAAAACTAATTTAGTACATAGGCAGTAACTTCCATTATACAGAACATGATAAAAAATTTATTAATTCAAAAAAATATAAATAAAACATGAATAATTGGTAAACTTTGATGCAACTGTTCTGTGATACAGTAGGTTATATGGATACACAAACATGAAGTACCCTTGAAAGAAAAGCCCAATGATATGAATCATATACACCAGTGAATATTTATGTATACTATATTACAAAGGAATCATGGCACTAAAATGTATTCCTAGGAATTTAAAGTGAAGTGCCATTGATGGAGATTTATAGAAAAATCTTCCCATGAATAAACATTAACAGACAAACTAGGAAAATAAGGTTTTAAAGTAGTGAAGTATATATATATATATATATATATATAGATTAAGACACTGTAAATATATAGACAAATTTTCAATACAGGTCTATGAAAGTATGAAAAATAAAATTTCTTTGACCTTCCTGACATTAGATAACATTATCTTCCTGAGGTGTCACCTAGCATGCATCTTACACAATGTCACAAGGCCACAATTCCACTCAGACAGTTGGTGTTGGAAGGATGTGTCTCCTCGCATCACATGCCTCAATGCACCAATGCACTACTCAGACTTTTTAACTCTTTCAAAAAGTTAAATGAAACAAGTCAGCTAGGTTTAGTAATTAGACAGTTACTGCAGGAGTGGAATTTTTTTAGAATCATGTCCTTAGTTTTCATGGACAATGATATTCCTATATAATCATCACATAACAGAGATATTCTACAATACAACCCTAAACATGAGCTTAGCGGGAAGCTTTTTCATCAAATGACTGATTGATTATTTTCTTCCGCTGTTTCTTTATTTGTTCCTTAAGTGTATTTGTTCCCGGGTTTCCAGCAACTGCTACAGATTCATCTTCAGATTCTGAAACATGAAAAAATTAAATACAATTAATACAACTACAAAAAATAATAATTCTACCTATTCTATATCTATCTATCTATATACATGGCCAATATTTTATGTAATAACTTTTTATTATTTAAATGACAAATTCTTTGAGGTTGGATTCAGTTTTATTTCCAATATATATTCAAAGATCTTTCTTACTCTGTCTAATCTAATCTGAGGTGACAGGAAGAATAAAATCTTAAAAAATTAGTTTCAAATTAATTTTGATTAACTGATCGTATAATTTTCTATCGCTAGTAATGTTGTGTACTGGTAGTCTATAAATGAATCTGATAATAATTTCCTTTACACGAGTTCTTAATTGTAAAAATATCACATATACACTATTCCCTTCATTAACCATTGTTATATTCTTGAAAAACCCAATTGTAAACTGATTGATCGTATATCAAACTTGTATCTTAATGGGATGAATAGGGATGCGTTCCAGACCCGTTTGTTATACCACCAAACACCCTCATACTACATTAAATATACATACACACAATTGAACCTTGCCCCTTCATTTCCGACATACAGTTAGTGCCCGGCAGATTCCATGATTTCACCACTGATGGACGGTTAGTTGCCAGTTTGTCAACTCATTGATACAAGTTATAAAAATCCTACAAACCAAAAAAATAAACCCCTGTGTAATGCCAATATATCTTTGAATTATGAGTAATTCACGATACCTCAGCCAAACTTTTCCATGAATTACAATGAGTATTAATGAGTAATGAAAGGGTTAACATCAAGGTTAGGTTCCTGAAAACTCCAACTTTAAGTGTAACCAAATATCTCACAGGTCTAGTGTTATAAGTAAATGTTAGGGTACTAGAAAAGATGGTGTTTGGTCATAATTTCATGCAAGTTCCTATGATTAATTGCAAAGGAGTACTTTTCATATCATAAGCACACAGAAAACTACAAACCTCATTATAAGGATTGACACACTCACCCTTCACATTATTTGGGGATTGTTACATGTTATTAGTTAAAGATTTTATAACAAACTCACACCTTACCTGTATCTGTTTGGTATCCAGATTTATCATATTCCTCAAGGAACCCAAAGTCCTGTTCTACCTCCTGGACCTTAAAAATAGCGTCACTGTCCACCTTATCCCTTTGTTTGGCTAAAATCTGTCTCAGTTCAGATGATCTTGCTGTTTTGAACTGTGAAAATAATAAGGGATTCAGAGGTCCTGTAAAAGTAATAGGTAGGTATGTTCATCTGTCCAATTATTCTTTCAAGTCATGTACATATCATTACTTTAGGCTTAGTTGTTCTCACTCACCCCAGACACATTACGCTGAACCATTATCTGGGAGTAGAGGCGAGCACCCTCTCGGGCACCACAATGTTCTTCCAGTTTGTTTTTGTCCAAAGTGAACATTGCGTCTCCGTTAACACCATCAAACTGCTTCATGATTCTGTTAGGAAAATTATATTAGAGATCATCTGTCTATATACCAGGGTGTCATCCTGTTAATGGGGGTAGCCAAGACAAGGCATGGATACACACACCCATACATACATACAAATGCACTCCTTTCACTTATCCTCTAGGCCACATAAATACTTTCAATAACTTTTAATAAATAATTGTTTGCACATTGTCCACATAAATCCTGGTATTTAGGATGTTCCTTTGTAAAAAAAAAATAACAATAATACTGTAACAAAGTAACTTGAATTTTACTTAAATGTTTCTATTGACTGTTTCCTAAATTCACAAGTCTGAGACGAGGGTAAGATTAGCAAATTACTAGGGGTGATACATGCAAGTGTGGATTTGAAAAGGGAATTCAGGAAACCTACATCTGCTACCTTTATTTAAACACAGAATCTCAAATTTCACACAAAAGCTTGAACTACAGCCATGGAAAGGCATCAGGGAATAATAACAAGCAAATGTATCTTAGTCTATGAATGCTAATGGTGATGTAAGGTCTTAGAAAAATAATGGTGATGTAAGGTCTTAGAAAAATACTCCATGCAAAAAAGTGAAAGTATTACCGTTGTGAGAATCCCTTAATCTTGAGCCAGGCTTGCACCTCTGCAGGTGTGCTCTTCTGGCTTATGTACACATCAGGGGTCTTCACTATTTCTAAGTGAGGCCTTTGACGACGGAAGGATTCAAGAACCATCTTTAATTCTGCATTCATCAAATCTGCAGTTGATCTAGCTGAAAGAAGATCACAATTATTAATATACTATGACACCAAGCAGAAGCAAGGCAGCATCAAACACAGTATTTATATAGTTTAACCAAAATATGCAGCTCCCCATTGGTGCTGGATAACTAGGGTTCCTCTGTATTAAGTAATTAAACTCTTAAGGAAGCTAACTATTCTTGAAAGAAGTGATAATATGTAAAGGGAAAGATAACATTGCAAAAATAGTTCTAAGTACAAGAACAGAAGTTTTAAGAATACAAGAATACAATGAAAAAATAGAGGTGAGGTGAATATAGCAAATCCAACAATTAACTGGTATACCTATTGATCAATTACCTCTTAAGTCCAGACAAAATAATAAGATAGAGCTTGAAATTCTCATGATCAAACTACACAATTCCGGACAAACTAATTTTCAAGTTGACGATGATTATTACAAATACATGACAGGAGTTACATTTGACAGACAGGATAAAAATGCTTCTGATTCTGCAGCACATTTTTTTTACACTTTTGCAATAATGATGTATGTTATTTACTTTGTTTACTCTTCCCTTAATTCAAATGGTCTTCATACAGATGATCTAAGGATAACTTACTGGTGCCATACATTTGATCACCATTTGTAGGTCTGGGAGCAGATCGGATCTTTGCTACTACAGGGGCTTCAGCAGGGGGCAAGGGAGGAGGGGCTGGGATGTTGGTGGGCTTGGTCTTACGTGGTGATGGAATTTCTTCTTCGCTTGAGTCATCAATCTTGCCTTTGTAGTGGAAAGAAATGAAAAGGAGAATAAAATTTTGTACGTAAATAATATATTGTGTATGTACATATATATATATATATATATATATATATATATATATATATATATATATATATATATATATATGTATATATATATATATATATATATATATATATATATATATATATATATATATGTATATATGTATATATATATGTATATATATATATATATATATATATATATATATATATATATATATATATATGTATATATGTATATATGTATATATGTATATATATATATATATATATATATATATATATATATATATATATATATATATATATATATATATTAACAATTAATACTTTTCATGAGATTAGAAATAAGCCTAAGTTATGAAAATGAAGTAGTGAATAAAAGCAGAATACGCCAGTGCCCAACAGATAAGATTACGGTGCAATAAAAGACAGGAAACTTCACAACACTCCAGAAGCAAATCACATGTATGCCACTTCTTAAAATTCCCAATACATCAAAAACCCACATGTGCTACATGAGGAATACAATTATTGTGCAACACTGATATCTAATTCTATCAACAGTGGCTCCGGTATTTCTTAATAAACTTGAAACAATCAACTCACCTGTTACAGTGCCTGTTTTCCTTTCCACCTTCACCATACTCCACATATTGCTAGATGATGTCAAGAACATCTATACCTGAAACTGTGTAACCCCTACCAGACTATTCTTACACTACACACGATAAGGCTCAAAATGAGTTTCATGTCATCCCAATGGTTGATATCAGATAAAAGGTTGGCAAGAAAACATGATATTGTATGCTGCTGTATGGTATGGGTAAGGTTGTTGCCAGGTTGTATGGAAGGTGTGGTGGAAAATGTTTAAAGTACACAATGTGGAAAGTTATGTGGTTATTGAATGTGGTTGAATAATTTTACAACAGGACAACAACAATAATAAGGAAGGGCCATGAATGCAGCTTTGAGGTGGAGGTAGAATGAGAAAGGTTTTATGTATCTTTAATTATCAAATATACATATGGATATGAAGTAACTGGCAAACCTAATAACGTGGGGCTCACAGTTATTAAGAATTAAAAGTAGAAATTAAGAAGCAGACTTAAGACTGAGAATATGTGAATAATAGAAACAGGCATATTGCATTGGGTTTGTGTGTGAAGGAAAAGATGAGAATGGCTGAATTAAAACTCATTGAGTAGATCAAAGACAACATGGAATGAGGGTGACCCATGTTAACATGGTGCCTGACTTGCAAACCAATCTATAAAATGGATAAAGAAAGACTGTTTAGGAATGGCGGGATTCCAATAGGAGAGTAAGATATTGATGTTGATGTTGACTTGATATTGATATTGAGGTTGATGATGTAGGTGGTGGTGATGATGGTGATGGTGATGAAAAGCCTATTGTCCATGTATGTTATTCAAACACACTTTTTATAAATGTGCAAATTCTTAAAAATGATTGGTACAAATACATGATATGCAGTTATTGTTAGACTAGCATTTCAACGTGGACATGAAACTGAACTCAGGGATGCTAGACAGGGTACTTTTGGTTTTGAATGATGTGATTCTCTTTATGAACACCAAATAATGACATGAACGTCCAGTGTAGTGCACAGCAAGTATGTGACATCATGGACCACCAAGTGATGATACACAGCAACGATTACTGTTAACACTAAAAGTTGTATCTATT
This sequence comes from Metacarcinus magister, assembly GCA_029783475.1. Taxonomy (NCBI): domain Eukaryota; kingdom Metazoa; phylum Arthropoda; class Malacostraca; order Decapoda; family Cancridae; genus Metacarcinus; species Metacarcinus magister. The sequence continues at coordinate 6,373,717 of JAPQNM010000045.1, read as the reverse complement.
GAATGTTAATTAACCTAGTACCTCAGCTTCCTGCTACATATCCCATTCAATTACCTTTTAATATTGATAAAATACAAAAACTTACCTAATTATCTGCTAATACCTTCTCTCTGAAAATGTAAAAGTCTCAGAGAAAAGACAGAATTACCAGTAATTCACAGGCAGAGGCAATGGTGTATAGTTTGCTTTTGGCTCTGTTGACATTACTATTCTTATAAATCAGGACATACTGAATGAAAAATCTATTTCAGTATGGTTTATTGAAATTATCTTGATATTACATACTATATTTGTGAGTTCATATACCACAACCATCTACCATTACACTGAAAAATAATTTGTATGTTACAAATGTACATGAGATTCTTTACATACGTGTTATTGAAGTTAAAACTTGTTAATTTTCATTCCTCAATAATGCAATTTGCAATAAAGGAACAGTCATGCTGACAATTAACCCTGCAATTATTTTAAAAAGTAAAATCATCAATAACACACGAGGAGAGAAAAAAAATTAGGTTCAAAGGTTTGTGTTAAGATTGAGTGTGGCCCATAATGTTCCCAGGTGACAGATAGTCCAAGAGATGTCTTCAGTCAAATGTTTAAGTTATAATCTCTTTGATGAGACAAAGCAAGAGGTAAGCAAGTCACTGTCCAATAACAGCGGTATTATTATGAATTAATTCATAAAGTCTAATCGAATTGAGAAAGCAAGAAAAATGGTTTATGTACTGTTATTCAAGTCATCATTAGTCAACAGAGCCGTCCACTATAACCCTCCACCGTGCATGCAGCCTTCATCTTGTCATTCACATTTCACCACCAAACAAGGAAGGTTATCTACCACTCACAATTGTACGAGTCATAAAACTTACTTTTCTAATGAGTAAATTTATCCTCCAATATCTTTTATAGTCGCATTTTATATATATATATATATATATATATATATATATATATATATATATATATATATATATATATAATAACATTCTAAAGCTAACCTATCCTATAAATCACACAAGTAATTTTAGTTGCCATAAATTTAGCTTATAAAGTTATGTAAAAAAAAAAATAATAAAAAAAATTAAAAATAAATAAATAAAAAATAAAAAATCTATATTTATCTATATACCAGACTGTTATCCCCCTAAAGGAGAGTAGCCAAGACAAGGCACACATACACACACCCTTGCACACACACATATACACTCTTTTCACTTAGCCCCTTGGCACTCATAGGAGAAGAGAAGTACACGTACACCTACACTGCGCGTCAGGTCAGTCACACAAATGGGGTCAAGGGCGGGGGTCAAATATATAACAGAGTCCAAAGGTTTACCTCTGCCACTTCATATTAAGAGAATAGTAAGATCTGATGTAAGAGTGTGAGGGTGAGAGGAAGGCCAAGAATGGGATGGATGGACGGTGTGGAAAGAGTGTTGAATGAAAGAGGAAAGTCTCTGGAGCAAGGAAAGATTGTGTGTGATAGAATTAAATGGAGAGTAGTCATTAATGCATGATTAATGATACAGCCTTGATGACCCCTGGAGAAGGTTTTCACACATCTGGTATGAGCCTTGGATCATGTCAGGTGCGGGGAGGGAGAAAACATGAGTTAAATATGAAGTGGCAGCAGTAAACCTTTGGGCTATTGTGTAGATTCGACCCTCGCTGTCGGCCCCATTTGCGTAATTGACCTGACGCGCAGTGTTTAAGCAGGGTGTGGTTCTCTTCTCCTATAGGTGCCAAGGGGGTACGTGAAAAGAGTGTATATGTATGTGTGCATAGGTGTGTGTATGAGTGCCTTGTCTTGGCTACCCCCAATTAGAGGGGTAACAGCCTGGTAGGAATATAAATAGATAGATAGAAAGATAGATAGATAGACCTAACTAATATACCTGAGATACCCTGTACTTCTATCTTTTATGTGAGAATGAAACATGTAGGCTATAATCTAATTACAATATGCGTAAAAGTACAATTAATGCTGGCCACTTTGTATAATTTCACTGATCTGTACTATGACTAATATTTTGTTCACCCAAAAAGAGTCTTCTTCGGCCTTCTTTAGTCCTTACCTAAGACACACTATCTCGTTTCCTGCATCCTTTCAATTCTTGAAAAAATATAAATATATATTCTAGCTTTCCACATTATAGGTGATATGTCTGATCTCTTACTGCATTAACAATTTAGACATTTGACTGATGAGTAAGAATATAAATATAGCAAAATATGGTAGTTAGAATTAACTTATATATAGAGTGGTAAATAACCTTCCTTCACTTTTAGGATCAACAGAAACATACATTACCTGATACTCCGCAGCCTTCTAATTATGATTAGATGCTGTGAGGACCATCGTATAATTAGCAATGCTTGGGATAAAAATGGCATGCATGGTATTTAGTATATGATTAATATCCACTGAATTATCATACTATCTATAACTACAGTAACTACTCTACTACTACTACTATTTCTACTTCTACCACTACCACTGTATTACCTCTCAATCTACATTACAAAGAATGCAAAAACAGAAGCAGCCACAGACCCTGGAGTAACAGGACAAGAACTGTTAAGAAAATGTTTCCCAAGCATTAAGAGAGAGAGAGAGAGAGAGAGAGAGAGAGAGAGAGAGAGAGAGAGAGAGAGAGAGAGAGAGAGAGAGAGAGAGAGAGAGAGAGAGAGAGCGAGAGCGAGAGCGAGAGCGAGAGCGAGAGAGAGAGAGAGAGAGAGAGAGAGAGAGAGAGAGAGAGAGAGAGAGAGAGAGAGAGAGAGAGAGAGAGAGAGAGAGAGAATACGAATGATTGCCATAACAGAAAAAGTTAGTTACTGCTAAAATAAAATTTAATTTCATATATAAACCTTCGCTTTATGTGTATATAGTTAATTAGAATAATCAAATTATATCAGCAGCTGCAAAAACCATGTGATGAAAAATATATGATATGGTTTTCAAACTATTATGGCAATCAATCCATGCACTTACACTTACACAAAGCAAACAGTCACAAGTCTGTACAGAAGCATGTGAGTCAGTCACAGATTATCTGAGCAATTAACGGGATTTTGGAAGTAAATTATAGGAAAACTTTAAGCAATATACTCCCATCGCACTTATGTATGTGAGTGATAAAGTTATATCTGTACATACATATATAGCCAGAAAACACTAACATTAATTACAAACTACTGTATAAATTTAAAAATTTTAAGTGAGACAGATAATGAAATTGGTGTGAGTTATGTGTCATGTACTTATGAAAATATTCATAGTTAGTGTTGTAGCTGATATATGCACTCAGTGATTTGACTAAATTCAAACATATTATATGAGATGTACAAAAATTTTCACAACAACTTGCATTTAATACTATCAATTTTTATGTATAAGATTTTGTTTTCTTGTTATTGATAAACTTTGTAATATTCATATTACGTATTATAATTCTATAACTTTAAAAAAATATTAAAGATATGTCGATTCTATTTCTCTTTGGACACATTCAATCAACACAATATCATTTATACAGTGATTATTAAGAAGTATGCATTCTTTCTATACCCACATTAACAAATACAACTAACTTACTGCTCTTACATTTGGCAAAGTAGACTTACAAACAATTAAAATACATACAACAAGAGAGTTGGACAGTCTACATACCAAAGCCAAGTGTCAAAACAGGACAGTGCATGGTGCAGAAACTTCACACTAATACACAGGAAGAGGTCAATACAACTTGAAATCATTGTGCTATTTTGCTGGTTCAGTATCCTCCTCTTCCTCCATAGTTGTTTACTGAATATACTCCATAACAAGCAAAGCTATCTGCTACTGTGAACCACATTACTTTTAGAATTGCAACAACAAATCAAAATGACTATAAGACTGGAAAAAAATGAACCAGCACTTATACTACAGGTATGTAAAAACTAGAAGTATCTGAATTCACCTTTCTTGCCTTGGCGCTCTTTCCAGGGTTGTGGAGCAGCTCGCCGCATTTCATCCTGTTGAATAGCATTTGTCATCTTCCAAAACAATACAGATACTTCCTGGATTGGTGGTTTTATAAAACATATCATTACTGATTAATCGTTTTGTATCATAACATTTAAACTTTTAGAGCTTGGAAAACTTGCAGGTTATTATTATTGTTTTTCCTGTGTACTCCAAGACCAACAACTGTCACATCACAAAAGTGGTAAACAACACAGGAAGAAATGGTGATAATTGTAAGAATAATAGTATTTTCTTATACTACGAGTCATTTTCCAAATTAGAGAAGAAAAAATTAAGGAATCCAATTCAATGCAAAAGAAATGTGAAAATGCAAGAAAATGGGGAGCTTATACGATTTTTTTTTTTAAGTTGTGGCATTATATTTATTTTGCATTACTCTGAATTCCTTTATTGTACTTATCATTATCTAAGATACCAACTTGGGAGATGACTAGTTGTATAAAAACAAATTAATTAATAAATTCCAAAAAGCCACAAGTTACCTGATCAGGAGTATATGGAGTGACAATAGTGTGAGGGACATGAGCAGCTTGACCACGTGCATTCACTGCTTTCCACCACTTACGGCTGTCATCCAAAACCTGGTGAACATTTGGATAAGAAAACCAATGAATTGCATATATGCATGATTTCAGGTCATTACATATGATAAACTGCTTACATCTTCTGGTATAGTTATTTGATATGACTGAGGCTGAAAGGAATTACAATCTAAAATACTCCCTCACCTCCAGGTACTCCCCACGGACAACAGTTAACTCCTTGTCATTATTAGCAGTGCGTGGGTATGTGACCTGCACAATTTTTGCTCCTCGTGCTTTTAAATCACTTAGCCATCGCTGTTGATGCTTATCAAATGTGGACTGATCCACTGACTCCTGCGAAATGTCGCTCCGGCCAGCTTGAGGGTATTCAGAAGGAGGTGTCATGGATCGCGGCCTGAAAGTCAGGAAATTTTGTTCAGTTGAAATAAATCTAGCTTAACATACTTTATTGTTTAAAAGTAGATAAGAAAACATGTTGGGAATTTATACTATATACTCAGTGATGCTGCAGCATCAATGTGTTAATGAAGAGTTGTTATGTCAACCAGAAAGGTTTATCAAGTGGCCTCTTATAAAAAAGTATGCAAAAACATACATGTATGTAAACTTGAGGATGCTATAAAGAATATTGTGGAAATGCAGTCATTTCACATTATTGAGTTGCTTGTTGAGCACTGTACCAACTATACATACTTGTGTTCATCATTCATGTGTGATGGCTTTGTGTTCTCTGCCACCAAATAACATGCCAAGAACAAACTGTATCATGTGGTAAAGTTTGTATAATATATAAGAAAGAATGATGACATTACATTTATTGTACAGCAATGGGTGTTTGATACAATGCTCATGCCGTCCCTCCTGTATGGCTGCATGTCATGGGTCGGTAAGTGGGTAAGTAAGTGGCACAAATCACCAGTATTGGTATTGTGCCTATTTTGTCAGGCTATGAAATTTTTCTACTTTATCAGTATCTGAATTCTGTTTTATCTCATAATAAATAACCTTCCTTCCCAGGCCATAATAATAATGGAACTGAGAGTGAGACTGAGGGTGGTGGTGGTGGTGGTGGTAACATTGAAAAATTGACACTTACCTATCCTCTCTTCCATAGTAACGTCCCAGAGGAGGAGAAGGCTCCCTGCGGTCCGAGTCATAAAAATCACTTGAATACTCATCACTGCGCAGACGACCTTGCCTTATTTCTGCCTGTTGAGATGAATGTTGTAGGGTAATTTTGGGAAATAGTTTGCTTAAATTCTGGCATATCTATGAAAAATATATTACGATGTTAGAGAGCTGCCACACAATATAAATGTTCATGTTTTCAATATAATACCAGTCAGAAATTATGCGGAAGCCAACTTTGAGGAATGTCAAATAAATGTTTTTTTAAATAAGGCAATAACTTAAGATAAAGAAGCCTGGAGGCAGTGGTCAAAGTAAATGTCAAAATCACCTATGAACACTTACATAGACACAGTGATCCTGCACAATGGTAAGGAAAAGAAAGAGAAGCAAAAGTTACCAATAAAGGAAAGGGAATGATTTTTTAATTCATGCAAGTTTTCTCTCATCAAATCATGAAATTAATTTTAGTACAGATACTTAAATTCCCTGATAGCTTACATCATGCTGTGCATTCCTGATGTCCTCTGCTCTGGTTCTCTTAGCTTCAGTTGCCACCTCAGAGGCCAGAACACTAGACCGATCACGAGAATCATCAAGTAACTCAGGAGCCCACCCATTGGAGAATACTGCAACACAAAACATTACATCACCCACCAAGCATTTACAAGAGATGAATCCATATCTTTACTAATGGAAATGAGACATGCTCATATGCAAGTATCTAACATTACCTGGTTGGTAAGGTGGAACACTGTATTTCCAGCTGCTACGTGGGACACACCAGGTTTCCCCGAGGCTCTGCCATATCTCAGTCTCCCGTGAAGTTAAGCAATTTGTAAGTAGCTCAACTGCATCAGCTGAGAGTAATGGTGACAGGACCTAGAAAAAAGGATTCAGTATACAGTTATAATTAATTACATCAGATAATGGCATAGTTGATAACACTTAAAATTAACATGTTGATAAAATAAATAAAAACAAATACAATAACAATAAAAGTAAAAATTCATTAAAACAATTCTGAGATGCATTTGAACTGTCCACCATAATACAGTACTATAGTCCATTCAAATGCACTAACCTTACTGCACCAATTGTAACAGGTCATTTAACTGTGTAAACCCTTGGGGGAGGTTCTCGTGTATCTGGTGTGACCCTGTTGTTGATACAATTCCCGCCCACTCCCCATTTGTGTGACTGACCTGACATGCAGTGTTTGGACAGGGTGTATTCTTCTCCTATGGGGCTTAGGGGCTAAGTGAGAGGAGTGCATGTATATGTATGTGTGCCTTGTCTTGGCTATCCCACTTCATGGTGATAACAGCATGGTATATAGATAGACTATGTTGAGTTGTACAGTGACATCAACAGTAATTTTCTATCACCATTTCAGCTAACTGTTACTAGATTATCAGTACCTTACTGGCCTATAAACAATTCTCTGTTTCCAAATTCCCCATACAGACAATTTCTATCAAGCACAAGCCCTATTTGCAAATCTGACTGATTCTCATGATTTACCTTTCCAGGAAGGTTTGGTCCGTAATTGGAGTCCCGTGATGCGTCCACGATGAGGGCGAGTGGTGTGAACAGGAAGTGTACCAGCTCAGGGGCGTTGGGATCATGGATGTGAGCCTTCAGTTTTGCCTGCACACGATTGGAAAACATTATACATTAAGGAAAAGAATAAGAAAATCAATAGTAAAGTATCAATTGCTTTGTTTCTCTAGTTTCATGTAGTCAATTTGCCTTCTTGAAAAAGACATTAATTCACATTCACAGGTTGTATATATAAGTACTGTTGATCATATTTCATTTGCATAATGATGTTCATAATGACTTGCTGTAAATTAAGTCTAGCCACTTACCAGAAGGTTGAATGAAAGTTTAAACTTTTGGAATATATCAACAAACTCCCTCTCTGGTGGTGGTTTGGCACGCATGGACAACAATCCATCACCTATATCTTTCTTCTTAGACTTCCGAGACCTGAAACAACACAAAAAACATACATGAAGTTCACAATAACTATATACAAAAGATTTGGAGTTGTGACCTCTTAGAAATAATTGACATAAGTAACAATAGTTGAGGTAAGTGTAAGTGTATGTCACTGACCTGCGGCGTCGCTCCAGCTCCCTGGTGGCAGCAGCAGTGTGTTGGAGGCGTGCAATGAACCTCTCAATGTCATCAAAGCAGGAGTTAAGGATGGCTACATCACGCTCATACTTCTCACTGCTGGTTGAGGACACATCATCATTGTGACTCACACTTGACCTTTCTGACCTTGGTCCTCGTCCCTCACCTCTCACCTCACTGTCAGCTGTAATGACAAATAAAAAAAAATTGTTAAATGAAATAAGCATAAGCCTCAAGTACCCAGTCAATAATATTTAATAAGTTAACTGGTATGAAAACACTATAACATAAATTGCAGATAGAGTTCAGCTAATGTAACACACAAGAATGTTGATATGCAGGCTACAGTAATAAGGCAAATCATTTTGAATCACCGAGAAACTGATCTGGAGCTATTCATGAAAGGGAGCAGAAGGGAATCCAACCAGTAATGCAGTGTTCAAGGTGCACAACACATTACCAATTGGGTTAAAGTGATTACCAAGGCCAACGTGGACTTTCTGTAGGTGGGGGTTGGAGGAGTTGGGTGTGTAGCAGTATTTGACTTCTTAATATTGATATTTTTAGAGTTTGAGGCCTCTCCACTTTCAATTCGGTGTCCTCTATAGCTGATAATCTGTACATTCTTGATGAAACTTGAACCAATTGGTCAACCAGTCAGCGAGACACCAAACCCCCCTGACCACATTCCTTGTCACCACGTGGTCCCGTGTCCTTGGGCAAGGGCGTTGCTTAGTCTATGAAATTGATTTTGTGGGACAAGCATACACTTGCACATTAGGATTTCTCTTCAGTAGAAATATAAACAAAGGCTTCATAAACGTGTGTATGTGTGTGTGTGTGTGTGTGTGTGTGTGTGTGTGTGTGTGTGTGTGTGTGTATGTGTGTGTGTGTGTGTGTGTGTGTGTGTGTGTGTATGTGTGTATGTGTGTGTGTGTGTGTGTGTGTGTGTGTGTGTGTGTGTGTGTGTGTGTGTGTGTGTGTGTGTGTGTGTGTGTGTGTGTGTGTGTGTGTGTGTGTGTGTGTGTGTGTGTGTGTGTGCTTTTTCCCTTCAGAAATGTTTCCCATAGTCAGTAGTTCGCCCTAACACCTCCCAATCCACACCCAGTGGAGGTTGTTTCCTGTTACGTCACGTACACAGCCAGGTCGACAAGGATGGTACACATAGTCCACTGGATCTATAATTTCCAGGAAATATACCAACGATTTCAACATTTTACCCAGCAGTCTTAAAAGTTACATAATACTTGCTGAACTGAGCGTTGTCGGCCCTGTGTTTAATTATTAATACGTGGCATTTCAGATGCAGTTACAATTTTTGTCTCATGACAGGTTATCTGCCACTAGATCCTAGATGCCATTTATTAAATATAATATACATACAACTTGGTTAACTTGAAATGTATGGTATACATTGAGAACAATAATTTGATCTTGCAAGTACACACAAGAAAAAAAAACAATACAGTATACCTTCCTTCACAAATCATGTGGATATTTGTATTCTATATACTTAAACTAGTCTGGGCAGTACTGTGCAGCTTAAAACCATTGATCTTATCTGCGACAATGCTCACCTCGTATCATCTCTGCTCTCATCATGTTGTGGTAGGCTTGGCGGGCGTGCTTCACCGCCCTGGCACTCTCCCCGCCACCTTGATGAACCATGGTTACAACAAGCGAAGGCGAAGGATGATTGTCACTTTTTTTTTGTGGTGTCACCTGTTTTTCCGATCTTTACTAGTTATTCTCGCCATACTATGTTCCAACGCGTCACTATTTACACAGGGAAGACGGACTGTGTGTCTTCACGTGAGGGGAAGCTGTATGTCACAACCAGATAAACCAATGTTGGGATAAATTCGTCTCGCTACGACACGCTAATGGAAGCAACAAGTCTGTTCACCATGGTATCTATCATCACTACACATCCCTTTGTTACGTAGCTGGTAATGCACTATCACTCAACAACATGACGAACACTTGTGTGACATGCACCCGTTACAAATATAATGATAACAAAATATCGATGACGATGACGACGACAATAATAATAATAATAATAATAATAATAATAATAATAAACATAAACATATAAATGCTGTCAGAGGCATATTAAGGGGAGGAAGGACAATGGGAATGATCCGCCTCTGTTGATAACCATAGAACGGTGCTGTGAGTTTTAACGATTGTGATTTTTTTTTAAACTCTATTTCAGTTCTTTAGTATTGCCATCTCAATATAGTAGTAGTAGTAGTAGTAGTAGTAGTAGTAGTAGTAGTAGTAGTAGTAGTAGTAATTATTGTTAGTGTAATAGTAGTAGAGGAAGAGGAAGAGGAGGAGGAAGAGAAAAGAAAGAGATGACCTCCACCATTGCCACATCACCGTAATCTTTCGCTGGCTGACTATAGTAATCGCTTCCTCTCCCCTACACAACACCGCTCAACTAGATAACTATAATAACTCCCTGTCGTTAAACACAAGTGAGCGCAGGTCAATAGTGGCAGTAACTCTATACGTGTTCTCCCCTTTCCCACCTCCTTCCTCCTTCCTTGGCCTCTGCCACCTGCACATCAGGAACTCTAAGAGAATTATAAACATGATAATTATACTAAGCCTGCATGACAAGGACAATAGGCGAATATAATCATGAGAGGAATACAATCCCCTCGTAACAATTGAAAACTAACGAAATAAAATGATTAAGAAAACTGCATATCATTAAACATTGATCGTGAAGGCAAACCTCTCCACTACTACTACTACTACTACTACTACTACTACTACTACTACTACTACTACTACTACTACTACTACTACTACTACTACTACTATACATGATTACCAGTTTGCCGTGCCTGTTCTCTTCCTGACGGTGGGGTTACTTATCTATACAGGGGAGCCTTCACCCTTACCCTCAACCTTCCATTCATTATCAACGCTTGACTACTGGAAGACCTTGGAAGAGCCACCGTTGAGGAGGAAGAAGGATGAACAGTGATGGAAAGTATATAGGTGAGGTGAGTATCAGTTAGATCATCAGAATTACAACGCCGAGGTGGTATATACAGCCATGTATTGTAAAGATAAGTAGAAGACAGTAGATTAGAAAGGGATACAGGTTTCACATATAACTATTACATGTGTAGGGCTTGTTAGTATGATACGATAGATCCACATATGGAAGATATTCACTAATGGAATTGAATTATAACTATAAGGAAATAATGTTTGTGATGAAGAGGAAAAATAAGGAAAAAAAAACCTTCCATTAAATTTATGATCTCCTGTTCACCTTTCCCTTCCCTTCCTTGTTCCTTGAGCGAAGTGTTCCTGTTTTTTAACTATTCATCCGTGTAAAACTTATGACCTTCCATCACTTACCATTAATGCGCCGCACGTACTACTCGTATAAGGAAAGACAATGAGTGACGCATTTAAAATACCCGGACACTATTAGTATGAACACATGCGTTCCGTGCCTGTCACTTCTTCCTCTCGTCACCTCCTCCTCACACTTCAACTTCAACCAACGCGCAAAAAAAAATAAATAAATAAATAAATAAATAAAAAAAAATAAATAAATAAATAAATTCAGAATATAATTTGGTATAATGGAGCAATGTTATATAATGAATGAAATTGGGAAGGAAAAGTGAAATTAGAAGCGCCCTTTCGAGGTGACGAGCAAGGAATGACGGAGAGTAAACAACACTTTTCATCACGTCGAGAAACAAGACCTTTCGCGTTTTGGAAAGATTGGGTCACAGGTGCGGGTGAGACGGGAGGTTAAGTGAAGTGAAGTGAGAGGAGGGGAGGGTGCAGATGGGAGGACGTGTAAGGTGTAACAGGAGGCTGGAGGGGAATGCACATCTACGAAAAGTGACGTTTGCAATCAGTTGGGGTTAGGAATACTTTCTCTCTTGTATTATTGCTTCTCTCTCTCTCTCTCTCTCTCTCTCTCTCTCTCTCTCTCTCTCTCTCTCTCTCTCTCTCTCTCTCTCTCTCTCTCTCTCTCTCTCTCTCTCTCTCTCTCTCTCTCTCTCTCTCTCTCTCTCAACAAATTAAACTTAAACTCAGCGTGCAGAATGCGGAAAGAGAGACAGCCATGTGGACAGAAAACATAACACATCTATATTAAAGCAATTCAAAGATAATTACTACATACGTTTTCTTATTTGCCTTCGTTTTCTTTCTTTCTTTAATTTTTTTTTACTGTAAGCGTTCTGAGCCCATTTACAAAAGACACCGAGATGAGATTTAAAGGTTAAGAATTACGAATTGACGTGAGACATTTGTTGTTGTGATGTTACTGGTAGTAGTGGTGGTGGTGGTGGTGGTGGTGGTGGTGGTGCAATGGACAGCCAGTGGTCCTCACCGTCACAAGTCTCCACCCGCGACCACAACTCACCATCACCCGCCCACAAAATCCCCACCAAACCCCCCCACCAACCCACCCACTCCGCGGCCTCTCACGACGCCCTCCACACACGGGCAAACATACACACAGTAAAACGGATAGATAGAAAGACGGATAGACAGACTCACAGCCATAAACACATATAACTTTTAACATTATTTTGTCACGTTCCTCCATAGGCAAGAATATTCAAGTTTTGGATTATAAAAGTTAAATAAAAAGCTATTGATACATGTATAAGCCATTGAAAAGTCTATCAGAAGCGCAAGGAAATGTTATCAAGTCGAGCAAAAGTGCGAGTAAATGTTAATCTTTCTTATTTCATCGTATAGGTAGTTACAGGTGATCACAAATTTCCACACACACACACACACACACACACACACACACACACACACACACACATTATAGTAGTGGAATACTATATTTTCTCAAGTTGCTGACCACATTGCTTCTCCTCTCTTGCAGTCCCTTTCGAATCCAGACTCTCAGAATACTAAACTTCCTTGTATTTCCATAATAACGAGAGAAAAAAAATCACGCCTTGAATTAATATCGTTTCTTTTCACTCACTCCACCGCGGCACAGTTACGTAGAGGCCGTGTTTCGCTATCCATCCGCGCAAGGGAGGAAAACTCGAGCTCACACTGATTCGGGCAACTTTCATGAACCCAGCGACGCTCACACGCACTAACACACACCACCTGTCTCTCCTAGCGACGTGGCGCACACTGGATTCCTAGTCAGCGAGTCCCAACAGCAGGCATCCTATTCGGTACTCCTTCCCCTTCCTCTCCCCATCCCTCCACTCCCTTGCTCCCGCTCTGTTCCTTTTTCTCCTCCTCCTCCTCCTCTTCCCCTCAACGGTAATCATACAAACACTACGTAATGGTATCTGCACAAAACAAAGACGAGTCCTGCTCCGTCATCACACACCGTTATACTACTTAGGACACCACTTGGCCATCTCAGCTCATACATCCATAATAACCATCTACTGCCGCACTTTTCTTCTCAGAAACGTATCAATACCACACAAAAAATATCCCTTTATAAAGTGAAACAATCATAAAGGAAATGACGGATGGCCTTGAAACTGTTCCAGTCACATAACACATGTTACACTTTAGTTAAAGGACAGACATACTTGTGATAATAATCATCAACTATCAAAAGAAATAAGAATATCTTACAATGGCTTGATATTATTTCCTCCATGTTAAGTGAATTAAACAAATGTTTCCACAAGAGCAATTACCAAGTGTGTGTTGCTACATCATTCACATTCAATGTGGTGAAGGAAGATCATGTTTAGTATATAAATCATCTCAACTTTATGCAGCGAATAGACTAAGCCATGTCATCAAGGATCAACCACCAAACACACCTGTGCTGACGTGTGTGGCAGGAACAGAGAGAAAAGAAGTTTCACGTATGTGTTTCACTTGCATGACATCCAGAGACATCAGTGTTGACGCTCTCTCCTTACTACTTACTAACCCGTTAAAATTACCAACCAACGTTAGTGTTCATACTACACAAAGAACCTTAACTGTTTTCATAAACTATACTGGCATGAGACGCCTGGTTAAACAGGGTTCGAATGGGAAGAGTACAAACAAGAGCTGCCTCGTGTATGGTATTATGGGTAGATGGCCACGTTGATATGAGCGTGAATGGAAGGGAAACTATAATATCACTGTTGATTGTATTTATCGAAATTTTACCTCTAACGATCTGGAACTAAATCAAATACTTGTGGCCATGAATATAATACATAATACAACAAAGTGGTGTGAAAGTTCAGATAATATAGTAAAGAGGTAAGCCTTGAACTTACAGTGTTACAGTCCACGATGACTCAAAGCACTAACAAATGAGTGCCGATTTTACGAAAGCTGCCCAACAAAAGGGAGGCTTGGGAGGGGAATAGAGTGGTTCGCTGGAGCATGAACATCTGTGCTGACTGGCTGCAGGGAAAAATGCAATCATATTCAGAGCGTGTTAAACTAAGTGTGAGGAAAATTGTTCATGCTCTTTTCACATATATGCATATGCATACATACATACATACATACATACATATATACATACATACATACATACATACATACATATATATATACATATATGCAAACACACACACACACACACACACACACGTATATCATAACAAGTAGGAGGAGGTGTCAAGTTTGGTAAGTGCAGCTGACTCCTGCTATTATGCATGACTAAGACAAAAACCCGGTAGTGTAGTCACATGGCGTGAAGCAGCCTGCCGTTCCCCGCACGCCCTCTGACCTCTCGTGTAATTACAGATAATAAATGTACAACGTGCACTGAATTGTTAGGAGCAACACAACACAATAATTTTAAAAGGTGGTCTATGCTTGTCACTTTGGATTGATATAGATTTCCTCAAAAAAGACACAAATAAAGTGTAGAATATAAAAAATCCAAGCAATATGTTATAATAGGTAAAGCAGTGTTGTTAGGAGTGAAGGGAGGCGTGCGGGGTGCGGGGTGGACCACTGGATCACGAGGCTGATAACTCCATCCCAGGGAGATCAAGGTCACTGGTGCCTCTCACGTCACACTACCATCCACCTTATCACATATCAACACATAAATTGCATCGTCTAGGGACTTTTTAAGCAAATTGTTTATCAAAAGCCTCCCCCCCCCCACAACCTTCTCCATGAATCACAGCACTGTGCACATCTGTATCAACTTCTAACTGTATTTTTTTTTTTCAACTCTGGCTTTTGTTTGTCTCCCTTCCTTTACTGCACCTACTGCTCCCCTTTGTTCTTATAACCCAACTCCAATTATTAGTTAGACAAATAGTAATTCCACCGAAGCACGATTCCCGCTAACCACAAAACCGATGACAACATTATAGAAAGAAGTATGTCAGATAGGATCATTCATATAGTAGTAGTGACATCAGGCATTAATCAAGTACAGTATATGCACCAATATCTTAAGTACAGTACCAAACACACTCCACCTATTAGAAACCTCAATGCTAAGGGTGTCAAAAAGGAAATGGAGAATAGTGCGGAGAAACGTTTAGAATAAGGAAGAGAAATGAACGGGCGAATTGTCAGGAAATCATACAAAGAAAATTTCATATGATAATTGTCAATAATTCTTTAAAAAATGCTGCAAAATGACTGATGACAAACCAAGGAGATCAACAATATACAACCAAGTTACTATTGCAAAACTATCCACCACCTACAAAGCAACGACAAGATAAGCTACAAACCACATTCAACCTCAGGAGAAAGAAGCAAGCAAGCAGGTTTCAAAGGAGAAAATCCGTCCAAACCAAACAAGAGATAACAATGATGAGCTTCAACTGCAAACAAAAAACAGTTGAAGATGACACTCAAGCAACGAAATCCACCAGACAACAATGATTAAGAAGAGAAAACAGATACAAAGAAATTAACAAAGGAAGGAATTGTTCAAAATAATCAATCATGTGAAGAGAACAAACAAATCAAAACTAAACTAAATAAAACTAGAAGATAGAACATAATCGATCAACAGATATGAAGGTGAATATATAGATAGATAAATACATATATTTATATAGACACTCATACAGGCAGACATACAGAGACACAGATACATAAAAACAGGTAGAGGGATAGAAAGTTTTGGGGGACTAAAGCTTAAAAAAAAAAAAAATTCATGGATGCTTTCTATCACACACACTCATGCATTCACTCACTCACGCAGGCACACACGAACGCGCGTGCACACACCCACACACCTGCACCCCCCCCCCTTCCCCCACACACATAAACAAACACACAAACAAAGCTAACTAATCACTGAGAGAGAGAGAGAGAGAGAGAGAGAGAGAGAGAGAGAGAGAGAGAGAGAGAGAGAGAGAGAGAGAGAGAGAGAGAGAGAGAGAGAGAGAGAGAGAGAGAGAGAATTCCATCACACGTCAAAAACTATTAATGAACTTTTAACATTTGAACTTTTAATTAGCTAATATTTCAACCATTCCATCACACTTTAAAAATTGCTGATGAACTGCAGGTGAACTTTATAAAAATCCTCTGTGCTGATGCTGCAACTTTCAAAAAAATAATGATAGTAATAAAAATAATGAAAATAGATTCTGAGAGAGAGAGAGAGAGAGAGAGAGAGAGAGAGAGAGAGAGAGAGAGAGAGAGAGAGAGAGAGAGAGAGAGAGAGAGAGAGAGAGCGAGTGATAGTAGATAGTTTCGTTTTCTGACGTGCTTGTGAACCCTTGCCAACTATATGAGGATGGCGGGCAAGGACTTTCCAAGGCAGTACGTATGCGTCAGGCTTCATAACACAGCAAGAAAGTGTGCGGGACAACTTGTATATACCTACACGAGGCTCGGTTTTCTCTCTCCTCAGTTGTGTGTGTGTGAAAGACAGAGAGAGAGAGAGAGAGAGAGAGAGAGAGAGAGAGAGAGAGAGAGAGAGAGAGAGAGAGAGAGAGAGAGAGAGAGAGAGAGAGAGAGAGAGAGAGAGAGAGAGAGAGAGAGAGAGAGAGAGAGAGAGAGAGACTTCCTAATCAACAACTACTTTTCGGATTCAAAGAAAAAAATAATACGAGGTCGGGTAGTGGCACCCCTTCAGGCAACAGCAACAACAGCAGCAGCAGCAGCAGCAGCAGGGAAGGTACCGTGCTAGATCAGAAACAAGATGAACAAGAACGGCTTCGTTTTCCATTATTCTAGAGTTGCCAGAGTTGCCATGCATGCTGTCACCCTATATATAGATCGTCAGTCGTAAGCTCTGACTATTAAGTGTTTTAAAGGAGCCTCGACGACTACGATTATTGCCTTCTGCCCTAAATCTTATAGAACCATTAATTCCTCGCTTACACTCGCCTCCTGTCTTGTTTCGTTTCATATTCTCTTTAAGCAAACCAAACTGTCTGTCCTTACAATACAGCAGAACAAATGATTGGTAATTGTAAAAGTATCTGAACACTCGATTGTCTCCTTAAACTATACCGGAGACATTAACGGATTGAGTGTATAACTAGGGTACGTTGAAGGCGGTGACGTACTGGTCCCTGTCAGACAAGGTAAGAGCTGGCGACTCAGGGCAAATGGTTCAACTGAGAAACTTCACCACGTCCCACCATCCGCCACCCGCCACCCGCCACCCGCCTTGACCCCAGGCTGCAGCGTTAACCGTGCCTCCCAACATGACGCAGGTGCAGGTGGTAAGGACCAGGTATACGCATTCCTACGTGCACCTCTTCTCTGGTCCTGGTTCTCTGATCATGACAAGCTGCATTGACTTTTGTTTTCGCTGTCTCTAAATTGTATTCTTGTTGTAACTTCATCAGGATTAATGTATTTATGTAAAGACTACGTTTTTTTTTGTGTGTTGTTGGCCTTACCAGCACAACAATGGAGAGCTGTAAGGCGCTTATGACAACATTATGAAGAAAAAAACATGAAAAAAGTATGTATAAGTACTAAATAAATATACAAATGGTAGTTCAACAGCGCTAGTTTATAAACGAAACCAAGACAAAACATGGAAACCAACGTAGTACGAGGATGTTAACTGGAAGGCGTCCAAAACACAATCAAAACACCTTGTCGACTGGTGAACGGACGGCGAACCACCACCAGTATATAATAGGTCAGTAGAAAGGTCACAACATTCATCGACCAGGTCATGCGCACTGTTACAGGAACGCCACACCTCTCACCACCACCACCATCACCACCAACAATTCCCCTTCAACACCTTTCACCAACACCTACACACACATACCCTATATACACATGCCACGAGGCGGAAGAAGGCAAAATACACTACAATACACTACAATAACAATACGCAGCTAACAGACATGCAATACAGTAGTACTTATAAGTATTGAGAAGAAAGTGAAGGCAAAGGAAGCTGCATTAGTCTTCCTTGCTCTCTGCTCGTCAATGCCTTGTTTTCCAGCACACTGAACTCCTGTCACACTGTCACCTTGGCCCCACGTCTAGTAAACATTCATCATGCCTGGTATTCTGCGCATGAAAATATGATGTTTGTGTGACTGCAAGTATTCATATTAAACAAAATTGATTGTGGTATACTGTTTCTACTACTACTACTACTAAAAATACTACTACTACTACTACTACTACTACTACTACTACAACTACAACTACAACTACTACTACTACTATAACCGTCACCAACACATCCCCCACGACCGCTTCCACGCAGATAGACCAGGTGGGGGCAAGTGCGGTCAGGTGAGAGACGAGGAGCACCAGGTGACGTAACGGGCCAACCCTCCGTCTCCGCTGCTGCTGCTACTACCTGGAGGCAACCTAACCCTCCTTCCTCACCTCCACTCCCTTCATCCCTCCCTCCTCGCTTCCCCTCATCCCCCAATCATCACATAAGAGATTAAATCAAATATGGAGAATAGAAGTAATGAAAAAATGTTCAGTAACATTGAGCAACGAAAAGAACAGTTAGGAAGAACATCTGGTCTTGCAAAAGCGAGTATTAACGAAGTGGTCTTGCCTTCTAGCTAGACGAAGTACAGTAATACTAGCTTGTTAAGATTAAAAATAAGATAACTCGTTCAAGACCTAAACCAGATGCTGCAGAGAGGAAACAAGGATTAAGGAAAAGGTTACAGATGCCAGAGTGAATTGTTAAGTATATTGACGCGTTGAAATATAAAAAAGTTAGGTAAATATACGAACTAATTAACGATAAATGAACCTGAAACTAGTAAGAGGGAAGATAATCCAGTAATGTGGGAAAAAAATAAGGTAAGTGCAGTAAAAAAAAATATGACTAAAAGTTACTCTAAAAGACTTGCAATAAAGAAGAAACTATACACGAAAAGAAGATGCAAGAAGGAAAACAATGATGAAGGAATGTACCACACGCTCCTTACATCAAACACCACACACAGTTAGGTTATACAACATCTGCTCCAACCCCCACTATGACGAAGGCAGCGACACTAAACACGGCGCACCTGTCTCCTCTATTGACTACCTCCCAGTGCTCCACAAACACCTGTCGGTACTCAGCCACACACCTGCCACGCACCACCACACGCTCCACCGCACGAACAAACAATGCCAAGGAGCTCAAGGTCACACCGATAATCTATTCTCCCCTGCAGGTCATTATCCCCTCCACACCCTCTGCCCCTATCTGCCATCCTCCCCTCTAGAAAGACTGTACCTCCCCTCCATCCTCCTCTAGTCTTTTCTCATTAAACAATAGTGAAACAAGAAGAGGAGCATTGTGTGAAGCCTCTCTGCTGCCCCACCTGCAGACAACACAATTATTCTTCCTGAAGCACATTGAAGGGAATCTTAGTTACCAATAACATCTCTTCCTCCTCCTCCTTCTCCTACAAGAATCCTTAGTACTTTCACTCCTCGATCGTGTCCGGCGGATTTAAATAGAATTTACATTAGTTGAAGGTGAAATACCTCTTAAAATACCTGATAAAAATTCCTGTCTGGTAGGGAGTGAAACAAGAGAGAGAGAGAGAGAGAGAGAGAGAGAGAGAGAGAGAGAGAGAGAGAGAGAGAGAGAGAGAGAGAGAGAGAGAGAGAGAGAGAGAGAGAGAGAGAGAGAGAGAGAGAGAAGCGTAGTAGGTAGACGTAATCACTCTCCCCCAAAGACAATTTTCTACAATTGTAGTCACAGGTCGGTCGAAATAACCTGGGCACCGTTTACCTCACTTTCTCCTCCGGGATGATGCAATTTTGCCAAGTGACTCCCTCCTGCCCCCCGTCCCCCCACCCCCTACCCACACACACCCCCACCCACACCCGTCCCACATCTGACACTGGCATACGCATTTGAGTTGGAAAAAGGGAAGGAGGGTGGGAGGGAGGGGGAGAAGAAACAAGGGAAGGAGGGAAGGAAGGAAGGAAGGAAGGAAGGAAGGAAGGAAGGAGGGAGGGAGGGAGGGAGGGAGGGAGGGAGGGAGGGAGGGAGGGAGGGAGGGAGGGAGGAAGGAAGAGAAGGAGGAAGGGAGGGAGAGAGGGAGGAAGGAATGCATGGAGTGTGTGTGTGTGTGTGTGTGTGTGTGTGTGTGTGTGTGTGTGTGTGTGTGTGTGTGTGTGTGTGTGTGTGTGTGTGTGTGTGTGTGTGTTGGAAGCAAAATAATAGTGTAACATTGTGAATTCAATTAGTCATACCAAAAGAAACTAAAAAAAACGATAAAAGGCAAATCATGCACATAAAAAAGTAACCACATATAAAAAAAAAAAATGGAAAACCTCATTAACCCATTCAGTTCTTGCAGCACACCGTATGTGCCAGCAGCGTCTCCCTCTCCTGTGTTTGCGGCACGACGTCTGTGCCAAGATCTTTATATCATTCCCATGCATATACCAAACGTATGATGACAATAAGTATAGGCCAGTGTAACAACTTTTATCATTATTTACAAATTTCTATTGTCTTATGTATCAGAATTACCGTTCTTATGAGTATTTATGTGATATTCAATAGATAATTTTACGGTACGATAACTGCGGTTTGGCAACACCACCGGCAGCAATATATAACCGTCGCTCCGTCGGCCGTCAGCGACGGGATCTTCTAGCTAGCATTAGATATTGGATATTGAAAATATTGGAAATATTGGGAATATCATTGCAGCATCTGATACACCTAATTAAACTGTACAACTGTCATTATGAATATTTGTTTTATGACTAATAATTACGCAGTAAAATGAAACTTAATATTTATATATAAACATGACATTCCTCCTCATTTTCCCGAAAGGTATTAGATATATTGGAAATATCATTGAGGCATCTGATACACCTAATTAAACTGTACAACTGATATTATGAATATTTGTTCTATGACTAATAATTACGCAATAAAATTAAACTTAATATTTATTTAAAAACATGACTTTCCTCCTCATTTTCTCGAAATCTATTAGAGATATTGGAAATATCATTGCAGCATCTGATAGACCTAATTAAACTGTAGAATTGAAATTATGAATATTTGTTCTATGACTAATAATTACGCAGTAAAATGAAACTTAATATATATATAAAAACATGACTTTCCTCCTCATTTTCCCGAAAGCTATTAGAGATATTGGAAATATCATTGCAGCATCTGATATACCTAATTAAACTGTACAACTCTCATTATGAATATTTGTTCTATGACTAATAATTACGCAGTAAAATGAAACTTAATATTTTTATATAAACATAACTTTTCTCCTCATTTCCTCGAAAGCTATTAGAGATATTGGAAATATCATTGCAGCATCTGATACACCTAATTAAACTGTACAACTGTCATTATTAATATTTGTTCTATGACTAATAATTACGCAGTAAAATGAAACTTAATATTTATATAAAAAAATGAATTTCCTCCTCATTTTCTCGAAATCTATTAGAGATATTGGAAATATCATTGCAGCATCTGATACACCTAATTAAACTGTAGAACTGAAATTATGAATATTTGTTCTATGACTAATAATTACACAGTAAAATGACACTTAATATTTATATAAAAACATGACTTTCCTCCTCATTTTCCCGAAAGCTATTAGAGATATTGGAAATATCATTGCAGCATCTGATATACCTAATTAAACTGTACAACTCTCATTATGAATATTTGTTCTATGACTAATAATTACTCAGTAAAATGAAACTTAATATTTTTATATAAACATAACTTTTCTCCTCATTTCCTCGAAAGCTATTAGAGATATTGGAAATATCATTGCAGCATCTGATACACATAATTAAACTGTACAACTGTCATTATTAATATTTGTTCTATGACTAATAATTACGCAGTAAAATTAAACTTAATATTTATATAAAAAATGAATTTCCTCCTCATTTTCTCGAAATCTATTAGAGACATTGGAAATACCATTGCAGCATCTGATAGAACTAATTAAACTGTAGAACTGAAATTATGAATATTTGTTCTATGACTAATAATTACGCAGTAAAATGAAACTTAATATATATATAAAAACATGACTTTCCTCCTCATTTTCTCGAAAGCTATTAGAGATATTGGAAATATCATTGCAGCATCTGATATACCTAATTAAACTGTACAACTCTCATTATGAATATTTTTTCTATGACTAATAATTAAGCAGTAAAATGAAACTTAATATTTATATAAAAACATGATTTTCCTCCTCATTTTCTCGAAAGCTATTAGAGATATTGGAAATATCATTGCAGCATCTGATAGACCAAATTAAAATCTACTACTGTCATTATGAATATTTTCACTAGTACTAATAAATACAGAATTTTACTTCTTTTTAAATTACTTTCTTCCTCGTTTTCTCGAAAGCTATTAGAGATATTGGAAATATCATTGCATCATCTGATACACCTAATTCAACTGTACAACTGATATTATGAATATTTTTCTATGACTAATAATTACGCAGTAAAATAAAACCGTATTTTTATATAATAACATGACTTTCCTCGTCATTTTCTTGAAAGCTATTAGAGATATTGGAAATATAATTGCAGCATCTGATAGACCTAATTAAACTGTACAACTGATATTATGAATATTTGTTCTATGACTAATAATTACGCAGTAAAATGAAACTTTATATTTATATAAAAACATGACTTTCCTCCTCATTTTCTCGAAAGCTATTAGAGATATTGGAAATATCAATGCAGCATCTGATACACCTAATTAAACTCTATAACTGTCATTATGAATATTTGTTCTATGACTAATAATTACGCAGTAAAATGAAACTTAATATTTATATAAAAACATGACTTTCCTCCTCATTTTCCCGAAAGCTATTAGAGATATTGGAAATATCATTGCAGCATCTGATACACCTAAATAAACAGTAAAACTGATATTATGAATATTTGTTCTATGACTAATAATTATGCAGTAAAATTAAACTTAATATTTATTTAAAAACATGACTTTCCTCCTCATTTTCTCGAAAGCTATTAGAGATATTGGAAATATCATTGCAGCATCTGATACACCTAATTAAACTGTACAACTGATATTATGAATATTTGTTCTATGACTAATAATTACGCAATAAAATTAAACTTAATATTTATTTTAAAACATGACTTTCCTCCTCATTTTCTCGAAAGCTATTAGAGATATTGGAAATATCATTACAGCATCTGATACATCTAATTAAACTGTATAACTGTCATTATGAATATTTGTTCTATGACTAATAATTACTCAGTAAAATGAAACTTAATATATTTATATAAACATAACTTTTCTCCTCATTTCCTCGAAAGCTATTAGAGATATTGGAAATATCATTGCAGCATCTGATACACCTAAATAAACTGTACAACTGTCATTATTAATATTTGTTCTATGACTAATAATTACGCAGTAAAATGAAACTTAATATTTATATAAAAAATGAATTTCCTCCTCATTTTCTCGAAATCTATTAGAGATATTGGAAATATCATTGCAGCATCTGATAGACCTAATTAAACTGTAGAACTGAAATTATGAATATTTGTTCTATGACTAATAATTACCCAGTAAAATTAAACTTAATATTTATATAAAAACATGACTTTCCTCCTCATTTTCCCGAAAGCTATTAGAGATATTGGAAATATCATTGCAGCATCTGATATACCTAATTAAACTGTACAACTCTCATTATGAATATTTGTTCTATGACTAATAATTACTCAGTAAAATGAAACTTAATATTTTTATATAAACATAACTTTTCTCCTCATTTCCTCGAAAGCTATTAGAGATATTGGAAATATCATTGCAGCATCTGATACACCTAATTAAACTGTACAACTGTCATTATAATATTTGTTCTATGACTAATAATTACGCAGTAAAATGAAACTTAATATTTATATAAAAAATGAATTTCCTCCTCATTTTCTCGAAATCTATTAGAGATATTGGAAATATCATTGCAGCATCTGATAGACCTAATTAAACTGTAGAACTGAAATTATGAATATTTGTTCTATGACTAATAATTACGCAGTAAAATGAAACTTAATATATATATAAAAACATGACTTTCCTCCTCATTTTCCCGAAAGCTATTAGAGATATTGGAAAATATCATTGCAGCATCTGATATACCTAATTAAACTGTACAACTCTCATTATGAATATTTTTTCTATGACTAATAATTACGCAGTAAAATGAAACTTAATATTTATATAAAAACATGATTTTCCTCCTCATTTTCTCGAAAGCTATTAGAGATATTGGAAATATCATTGCAGCATCTGATAGACCAAATTAAAATCTACTACTGTCATTATGAATATTTTCACTAGTACTAATAAATACAGAATTTTACTTTTTTTTAAATTACTTTCTTCCTCGTTTTCTCGAAAGCTATTAGAGATATTGGAAATATCATTGCATCATCTGATACACCTAATTCAACTGTACAACTGATATTATGAATATTATTCTATGACTAATAATTACGCAGTAAAATAAAACCGTATTTTATATAATAACATGACTTTCCTCGTCATTTTCTTGAAAGCTATTAGAGATATTGGAAATATAATTGCAGCATCTGATAGACCTAATTAAACTGTACAACTGATATTATGAATATTTGTTCTATGACTAATAATTACGCAGTAAAATGAAACTTTATATTTATATAAAAACATGACTTTCCTCCTCATTTTCTCGAAAGCTATTAGAGATATTGGAAATATCATTGCAGCATCTGATACACCTAATTAAACTCTATAACTGTCATTATGAATATTTGTTCTATGACTAATAATTACGCAGTAAAATGAAACTTAATATTTATATAAAAACATGACTTTCCTCCTCATTTTCCCGAAAGCTATTAGAGATATTGGAAATATCATTGCAGCATCTGATACACCTAATAAACTGTAAAACTGATATTATGAATATTTGTTCTATAACTAATAATTATGCAGTAAAATTAAACTTAATATTTATTTAAAAACATGACTTTCCTCCTCATTTTCTCGAAAGCTATTAGAGATATTGGAAATATCATTGCAGCATCTGATACACCTAATTAAACTGTACAACTGATATTATGAATATTTGTTCTATGACTAATAATTACGCAGTAAAATTAAACTTAATATTTATTTAAAAACATGACTTTCCTCCTCATTTTCTCGAAAGCTATTAGAGATATTGGAAATATCATTACAGCATCTGATACATCTAATTAAACTGTATAACTGTCATTATGAATATTTGTTCTATGACTAATAATTACTCAGTAAAATGAAACTTAATATTTTTATATAAACATAACTTTTCTCCTCATTTCCTCGAAAGCTATTAGAGATATTGGAAATATCATTGCAGCATCTGATACACCTAATTAAACTGTACAACTGATATTATGAATATTTGTTCTATGACTAATAATTACGCAGTAAAATGAATCTTAATATTTATATAAAAAATGAATTTCCTCCTCATTTTCTCGAAATCTATTAGAGATATTGGAAATATCATTGCAGCATCTGATAGACCTAATTAAACTGTAGAACTGAAATTATGAATATTTGTTCTATGACTAATAATTACCCAGTAAAATGAAACTTAATATTTATATAAAAACATGACTTTCCTCCTCATTTTCCCGAAAGCTATTAGAGATATTGGAATTTATCATTGCAGCATCTGATATACCTAATTAAACTGTACAACTCTCATTATGAATATTTGTTCTATGACTAATAATTACTCAGTAAAATTAAACTTAATATTTTTATATAAACATAACTTTTCTCCTCATTTCCTCGAAAGCTATTAGAGATATTGGAAATATCATTGCAGCATCTGATACACCTAATTAAACTGTACAACTATCATTATTAATATTTTATCTATGACTAATAATTACGCAGTAAAATGAAACTTAATATTTATATAAAAAATGAATTTCCTCCTCATTTTCTCGAAATCTATTAGAGATATTGGAAATATCATTGCAGCATCTGATAGACCTAATTAAACTGTAGAACTGAAATTATGAATATTTGTTCTATGACTAATAATTACGCAGTAAAATGAAACTTAATATATATATAAAAACATGACTTTCTTCCTCATTTTCCCGAAAGCTATTAGAGATATTGGAAATATCATTGCAGCATCTGATATACCTAATTAAACTGTACAACTCTCATTATGAATATTTTGTTCTATGACTAATAATTACGCAGTAAAATGAAACTTAATATTTATATAAAAACATGATTTTCCTCCTCATTTTCTCGAAAGCTATTAGAGATATTGGAAATATCATTGCAGCATCTGATTGACCAAATTAAAATCTACTACTGTCATTATGAATATTTTCACTAGTACTAATAAATACAGAATTTTACTTTTTTTTAAATTACTTTCTTCCTCGTTTTCTCGAAAGCTATTAGAGATATTGGAAATATCATTGCATCATCTGATACACCTAATTCAACTGTACAACTGATATTATGAATATTTTTCTATGACTAATAATTACGCAGTAAAATAAAACCGTATTTTTATATAATAACATGATTTTCCTCGTCATTTTCTTGAAAGCTATTAGAGATATTGGAAATATAATTGCAGCATCTGATAGACCTAATTAAACTGTAAAACTGATATTATGAATATTTGTTCTATGACTAATAATTACGCAGTAAAATGAAACTTAATATTTATATAAAAACATGACTTTCCTCCTCATTTTCCCGAAAGCTATTAGAGATATTGGAAATATCATTGCAGCATCTGATACACCTAAATAAACAGTAAAACTGATATTATGAATATTTGTTCTATGACTAATAATTATGCAGTAAAATTAAACTTAATATTTATTTAAAAACATGACTTTCCTCCTCATTTTCTCGAAAGCTATTAGAGATATTGGAAATATCATTGCAGCATCTGATACACCTAATTAAACTGTACAACTGATATTATGAATATTTGTTCTATGACTAATAATTACGCAATAAAATTAAACTTAATATTTATTTAAAAACATGACTTTCCTCCTCATTTTCTCGAAAGCTATTAGAGATATTGGAAATATCATTACAGCATCTGATACATCTAATTAAACTGTATAACTGTCATTATGAATATTTGTTCTATGACTAATAATTACTCAGTAAAATGAAACTTAATATTTTTATATAAACATAACTTTTCTCCTCATTTCCTCGAAAGCTATTAGAGATATTGGAAATATCATTGCAGCATCTGATACACCTAATTAAACTGTACAACTGTCATTATTAATATTTGTTCTATGACTAATAATTACGCAGTAAAATGAAACTTAATATTTATATAAAAAATGAATTTCCTCCTCATTTTCTCGAAATCTATTAGAGATATTGGAAATATCATTGCAGCATCTGATAGACCTAATTAAACTGTAGAACTGAAATTATGAATATTTGTTCTATGACTAATAATTACCCAGTAAAATTAAACTTAATATTTATATAAAAACATGACTTTCCTCCTCATTTTCCCGAAAGCTATTAGAGATATTGGAAATATCATTGCAGCATCTGATATACCTAATTAAACTGTACAACTCTCATTATGAATATTTGTTCTATGACTAATAATTACTCAGTAAAATGAAACTTAATATTTTTATATAAACATAACTTTTCTCCTCATTTCCTCGAAAGCTATTAGAGATATTGGAAATATCATTGCAGCATCTGATACACCTAATTAAACTGTACAACTGTCATTATTAATATTTGTTCTATGACTAATAATTACGCAGTAAAATGAAACTTAATATTTATATAAAAAATGAATTTCCTCCTCATTTTCTCGAAATCTATTAGAGATATTGGAAATATCATTGCAGCATCTGATAGACCTAATTAAACTGTAGAACTGAAATTATGAATATTTGTTCTATGACTAATAATTACGCAGTAAAATGAAACTTAATATATATATAAAAACATGACTTTCCTCCTCATTTTCCCGAAAGCTATTAGAGATATTGGAAATATCATTGCAGCATCTGATATACCTAATTAAACTGTACAACTCTCATTATGAATATTTTTTCTATGACTAATAATTACGCAGTAAAATGAAACTTAATATTTATATAAAAACATGATTTTCCTCCTCATTTTCTCGAAAGCTATTAGAGATATTGGAAATATCATTGCAGCATCTGATAGACCAAATTAAAATCTACTACTGTCATTATGAATATTTTCACTAGTACTAATAAATACAGAATTTTACTTTTTTTTAAATTACTTTCTTCCTCGTTTTCTCGAAAGCTATTAGAGATATTGGAAATATCATTGCATCATCTGATACACCTAATTCAACTGTACAACTGATATTATGAATATTATTCTATGACTAATAATTACGCAGTAAAATAAAACCGTATTTTTATATAATAACATGACTTTCCTCGTCATTTTCTTGAAAGCTATTAGAGATATTGGAAATATAATTGCAGCATCTGATAGACCTAATTAAACTGTACAACTGATATTATGAATATTTGTTCTATGACTAATAATTACGCAGTAAAATGAAACTTTATATTTATATAAAAACATGACTTTCCTCCTCATTTTCTCGAAAGCTATTAGAGATATTGGAAATATCATTGCAGCATCTGATACACCTAATTAAACTCTATAACTGTCATTATGAATATTTGTTCTATGACTAATAATTACGCAGTAAAATGAAACTTAATATTTATATAAAAACATGACTTTCCTCCTCATTTTCCCGAAAGCTATTAGAGATATTGGAAATATCATTGCAGCATCTGATACACCTAAATAAACTGTAAAACTGATATTATGAATATTTGTTCTATAACTAATAATTATGCAGTAAAATTAAACTTAATATTTATTTAAAAACATGACTTTCCTCCTCATTTTCTCGAAAGCTATTAGAGATATTGGAAATATCATTGCAGCATCTGATACACCTAATTAAACTGTACAACTGATATTATGAATATTTGTTCTATGACTAATAATTACGCAATAAAATTAAACTTAATATTTATTTAAAAACATGACTTTCCTCCTCATTTTCTCGAAAGCTATTAGAGATATTGGAAATATCATTACAGCATCTAATACATCTAATTAAACTGTATAACTGTCATTATGAATATTTGTTCTATGACTAATAATTACTCAGTAAAATGAAACTTAATATTTTTATATAAACATAACTTTTCTCCTCATTTCCTCGAAAGCTATTAGAGATATTGGAAATATCATTGCAGCATCTGATACACCTAATTAAACTGTACAACTGATATTATGAATATTTGTTCTATGACTAATAATTACGCAGTAAAATGAATCTTAATATTTATATAAAAAATGAATTTCCTCCTCATTTTCTCGAAATCTATTAGAGATATTGGAAATATCATTGCAGCATCTGATAGAACTAATTAAACTGTAGAACTGAAATTATGAATATTTGTTCTATGACTAATAATTACCCAGTAAAATGAAACTTAATATTTATATAAAAACATGACTTTCCTCCTCATTTTCCCGAAAGCTATTAGAGATATTGGATTTATCATTGCAGCATCTGATATACCTAATTAAACTGTACAACTCTCATTATGAATATTTGTTCTATGATTAATAATTACTCAGTAAAATTAAACTTAATATTTTATATAAACATAACTTTTCTCCTCATTTCCTCGAAAGCTATTAGAGATATTGGAAATATCATTGCAGCATCTGATACACCTAATTAAACTGTACAACTATCATTATTAATATTTTTTCTATGACTAATAATTACGCAGTAAAATGAAACTTAATATTTATATAAAAAATGAATTTCCTCCTCATTTTCTCGAAATCTATTAGAGATATTGGAAATATCATTGCAGCATCTGATAGACCTAATTAAACTGTAGAACTGAAATTATGAATATTTGTTCTATGACTAATAATTACGCAGTAAAATGAAACTTAATATATATATAAAAACATGACTTTCTTCCTCATTTTCCCGAAAGCTATTAGAGATATTGGAAATATCATTGCAGCATCTGATATACCTAATTAAACTGTACAACTCTCATTATGAATATTTTTTCTATGACTAATAATTACGCAGTAAAATGAAACTTAATATTTATATAAAAACATGATTTTCCTCCTCATTTTCTCGAAAGCTATTAGAGATATTGGAAATATCATTGCAGCATCTGATTGACCAAATTAAAATCTACTACTGTCATTATGAATATTTTCACTAGTACTAATAAATACAGAATTTTACTTTTTTTTAAATTACTTTCTTCCTCGTTTTCTCGAAAGCTATTAGAGATATTGGAAATATCATTGCATCATCTGATACACCTAATTCAACTGTACAACTGATATTATGAATATTTTTCTATGACTAATAATTACGCAGTAAAATAAAACCGTATTTTTATATAATAACATGATTTTCCTCGTCATTTTCTTGAAAGCTATTAGAGATATTGGAAATATAATTGCAGCATCTGATAGACCTAATTAAACTGTAAAACTGATATTATGAATATTTGTTCTATGACTAATAATTACGCAGTAAAATGAAACTTAATATTTATATAAAAACATGACTTTCCTCCTCATTTTCCCGAAAGCTATTAGAGATATTGGAAATATCATTGCAGCATCTGATACACCTAAATAAACAGTAAAACTGATATTATGAATATTTGTTCTATGACTAATAATTATGCAGTAAAATTAAACTTAATATTTATTTAAAAACATGACTTTCCTCCTCATTTTCTCGAAAGCTATTAGAGATATTGGAAATATCATTGCAGCATCTGATACACCTAATTAAACTGTACAACTGATATTATGAATATTTGTTCTATGACTAATAATTACGCAATAAAATTAAACTTAATATTTATTTAAAAACATGACTTTCCTCCTCATTTTCTCGAAAGCTATTAGAGATATTGGAAATATCATTACAGCATCTGATACATCTAATTAAACTGTATAACTGTCATTATGAATATTTGTTCTATGACTAATAATTACTCAGTAAAATGAAACTTAATATTTTTATATAAACATAACTTTTCTCCTCATTTCCTCGAAAGCTATTAGAGATATTGGAAATATCATTGCAGCATCTGATACACCTAAATAAACTGTACAACTGTCATTATTAATATTTGTTCTATGACTAATAATTACGCAGTAAAATGAAACTTAATATTTATATAAAAAATGAATTTCCTCCTCATTTTCTCGAAATCTATTAGAGATATTGGAAATATCATTGCAGCATCTGATAGACCTAATTAAACTGTAGAACTGAAATTATGAATATTTGTTCTATGACTAATAATTACCCAGTAAAATTAAACTTAATATTTATATAAAAACATGACTTTCCTCCTCATTTTCCCGAAAGCTATTAGAGATATTGGAAATATCATTGCAGCATCTGATATACCTAATTAAACTGTACAACTCTCATTATGAATATTTGTTCTATGACTAATAATTACTCAGTAAAATGAAACTTAATATTTTTATATAAACATAACTTTTCTCCTCATTTCCTCGAAAGCTATTAGAGATATTGGAAATATCATTGCAGCATCTGATACACCTAATTAAACTGTACAACTGTCATTATTAATATTTGTTCTATGACTAATAATTACGCAGTAAAATGAAACTTAATATTTATATAAAAAATGAATTTCCTCCTCATTTTCTCGAAATCTATTAGAGATATTGGAAATATCATTGCAGCATCTGATAGACCTAATTAAACTGTAGAACTGAAATTATGAATATTTGTTCTATGACTAATAATTACGCAGTAAAATGAAACTTAATATATATATAAAAACATGACTTTCCTCCTCATTTTCCCGAAAGCTATTAGAGATATTGGAAATATCATTGCAGCATCTGATATACCTAATTAAACTGTACAACTCTCATTATGAATATTTTTTCTATGACTAATAATTACGCAGTAAAATGAAACTTAATATTTATATAAAAACATGATTTTCCTCCTCATTTTCTCGAAAGCTATTAGAGATATTGGAAATATCATTGCAGCATCTGATAGACCAAATTAAAATCTACTACTGTCATTATGAATATTTTCACTAGTACTAATAAATACAGAATT
>JAPQNM010000045.1:6337595-6341095 GCA_029783475.1 Metacarcinus magister | reverse complement strand
AATATTTATATAAAAAATGAATTTCCTCCTCATTTTCTCGAAATCTATTAGAGATATTGGAAATATCATTGCAGCATCTGATAGACCTAATTAAACTGTAGAACTGAAATTATGAATATTTGTTCTATGACTAATAATTACCCAGTAAAATTAAACTTAATATTTATATAAAAACATGACTTTCCTCCTCATTTTCCCGAAAGCTATTAGAGATATTGGAAATATCATTGCAGCATCTGATATACCTAATTAAACTGTACAACTCTCATTATGAATATTTGTTCTATGACTAATAATTACTCAGTAAAATGAAACTTAATATTTTTATATAAACATAACTTTTCTCCTATTTTCCTCGAAAGCTATTAGAGATATTGGAAATATCATTGCAGCATCTGATACACCTAATTAAACTGTACAACTGTCATTATTAATATTTGTTCTATGACTAATAATTACGCAGTAAAATGAAACTTAATATTTATATAAAAAATGAATTTCCTCCTCATTTTCTCGAAATCTATTAGAGATATTGGAAATATCATTGCAGCATCTGATAGACCTAATTAAACTGTAGAACTGAAATTATGAATATTTGTTCTATGACTAATAATTACGCAGTAAAATGAAACTTAATATTTATATAAAAACATGACTTTCCTCCTCATTTTCCCGAAAGCTATTAGAGATATTGGAAATATCATTGCAGCATCTGATATACCTAATTAAACTGTACAACTCTCATTATGAATATTTTTTCTATGACTAATAATTACGCAGTAAAATGAAACTTAATATTTATATAAAAACATGACTTTTCCTCCTCATTTCCTCGAAAGCTATTAGAGATATTGGAAATATCATTGCAGCATCTGATAGACCAAATTAAAATCTACTACTGTCATTATGAATATTTTCACTAGTACTAATAAATACAGAATTTTACTTTTTTTTAAATTACTTTCTTCCTCGTTTTCTCGAAAGCTATTAGAGATATTGGAAATATCATTGCATCATCTGATACACCTAATTCAACTGTACAACTGATATTATGAATATTTTTCTATGACTAATAATTACGCAGTAAAATAAAACCGTATTTTTATATAATAAACATGACTTTCCTCGTCATTTTCCTGAAAGCTATTAGAGATATTGGAAATATAATTGCAGCATCTGATATACCTAATTAAACTGTACAACTCTCATTATGAATATTTTTTCTATGACTAATAATTACGCAGTAAAATGAAACTTAATATTTATATAAAAACATGATTTTCCTCCTCATTTTCTCGAAAGCTATTAGAGATATTGGAAATATCATTGCAGCATCTGATAGACCAAATTAAAATCTACTACTGTCATTATGAATATTTTCACTAGTACTAATAAATACAGAATTTTACTTTTTTTTAAATTACTTTCTTCCTCGTTTTCTCGAAAGCTATTAGAGATATTGGAAATATCATTGCATCATCTGATACACCTAATTCAACTGTACAACTGATATTATGAATATTTTTCTATGACTAATAATTACGCAGTAAAATAAAACCGTATTTTTATATAATAACATGACTTTCCTCGTCATTTTCTTGAAAGCTATTAGAGATATTGGAAATATAATTGCAGCATCTGATAGACCTAATTAAACTGTACAACTGATATTATGAATATTTGTTCTATGACTAATAATTACGCAGTAAAATGAAACTTTATATTTATATAAAAACATGACTTTCCTCCTCATTTTCTCGAAAGCTATTAGAGATATTGGAAATATCAATGCAGCATCTGATACACCTAATTAAACTCTATAACTGTCATTATGAATATTTGTTCTATGACTAATAATTACGCAGTAAAATGAAACTTAATATTTATATAAAAACATGACTTTCCTCCTCATTTTCCCGAAAGCTATTAGAGATATTGGAAATATCATTGCAGCATCTGATACACCTAAATAAACTGTAAAACTGATATTATGAATATTTGTTCTATGACTAATAATTATGCAGTAAAATTAAACTTAATATTTATTTAAAAACATGACTTTCCTCCTCATTTTCTCGAAAGCTATTAGAGATATTGGAAATATCATTGCAGCATCTGATACACCTAATTAAACTGTACAACTGATATTATGAATATTTGTTCTATGACTAATAATTACGCAATAAAATTAAACTTAATATTTATTTAAAAACATGACTTTCCTCCTCATTTTCTCGAAAGCTATTAGAGATATTGGAAATATCATTACAGCATCTGATACATCTAATTAAACTGTATAACTGTCATTATGAATATTTGTTCTATGACTAATAATTACTCAGTAAAATGAAACTTAATATTTTTATATAAACATAACTTTTCTCCTCATTTCCTCGAAAACTATTAGAGATATTGGAAATATCATTGCAGCATCTGATACACCTAATTAAACTGTACAACTGTCATTATTAATATTTGTTCTATGACTAATAATTACGCAGGAAAATGAAACTTAATATTTATATAAAAAATGAATTTCCTCCTCATTTTCTCGAAATCTATTAGAGATATTGGAAATATCATTGCAGCATCTGATAGACCTAATTAAACTGTAGAACTGAAATTATGAATATTTGTTCTATGACTAATAATTACGCAGTAAAATTAAACTTAATATTTATATAAAAACATGACTTTCCTCCTCATTTTCCCGAAAGCTATTAGAGATATTGGAAATATCATTGCAGCATCTGATATACCTAATTAAACTGTACAACTCTCATTATGAATATTTTTTCTATGACTAATAATTACGCAGTAAAATGAAACTTAATATTTATATAAAAAATGAATTTCCTCCTCATTTTCTCGAAATCTATTAGAGATATTCGAAATATCATTGCAGCATGTGATAGACCTAATTAAACTGTAGAACTGAAATTATGAATATTTGTTCTATGACTAATAATTACGCAGTAAAATGAAACTTAATATTTATATAAAAACATGATTTTCCTCCTCATTTTCTCGAAAGCTATTAGAGATATTGGAAATATCATTGCAGCATCTGATAGACCAAATTAAAATCTACTACTGTCATTATGAATATTTCCACTAGTACTAATAAATACTGAATTTTACTTTTTTTTAAATTACTTTCTTCCTCGTTTTCTCGAAAGCTATTAGAGATATTGGAAATATCATTGCATCATCTGATACACCTAATTCAACCGTACAACTGATATTATAAATATTTGTTCTATGACTAATAATTACGCAGTAAAATAAAACCGTATTTTTATATAATAACATGACTTTCCTCGTCATTTTCTTGAAAGCTATTAGAGATATTGGAAATATAATTGCAGCATCTGATAGTCCTAATTAAACTGTACAACTGATATTATGAATATTTGTTCTATGACTAATAATTACGCAGTAAAATGAAACTTAATTTTTATTTAAAAACATGACTTTCCTCCTCATTTTCTCGAAAGCTA
>JAPQNM010000045.1:6295095-6332595 GCA_029783475.1 Metacarcinus magister | reverse complement strand
AAAATTCATATAAAGTCATTGCCATATTTTTAATCTGCATTCATCCATGACGAGAGAGAGAGAGAGAGAGAGAGAGAGAGAGAGAGAGAGAGAGAGAGAGAGAGAGAGAGAGAGAGAGAGAGAGAGAGAGAGAGAGAGAGAGAGAGACAAAGCGAAAGCGTGTCTACAAGGTGTCTGCAGTTGAATTAAACGAGAATTATTATGAAAAGAGCTAGTGAAGGACGGCCACACACACACACACACACACACACACACACACACACACACACACACACACACACACACACACACACACACACACACACACCATGCCCCGTCACGACAAGAGAGTGCGTGGAGGATGTTGTGTCTCTAACTATTATACACTAATCATCGTCTCTATAGAACCAAGACGACAACGATCACCATCAACACCACCATCAACACCACCATCATCACCACCACCACCACCACCACCACCACCACCACCACCACCACCACCACCCTATCATCCAACACTGTACAAGATCCTACCACAAGATTATAGGGAGCACAAAAAAGCGATCAGTACGTGTATGTATGTGTGTATGTATGTGTGTGTGTGTGTGTGTGTGTGTGTGTGTGTGTGTGTGTGTGTGTGTGTGTGTGTGTGTGTGTGTGTGTGTGAGTATACGTGCTTCGTGGGATGTGGGAAGGAGGTGGTCACTCACGTATACTTTATCTTATTCTCGCTCCTCCCTTTAGCTGAGTGCACAGGGGAGGAGGAGGGAAGGAAGGAGGGAGGGAGGTAAGGCAGCGTAAGGAGAGTAGGACAAGGTATAACTTCAAACATGGTGCTGGTGAGGTGATGGTTGAGCAGAGTGAGTGGTGTCGTGGTAATGAGTAATGGTGGTGGTGAGGTGGTGGTGGTGGTGGTGGTGGTGGTGGTGGTGGTGGTGGTGGTGGTGGTGGTGGTGGTGGTGGAGAAAGGTTCTATACTATACACAAAAACCTGCCGTGACTACTCCAGCGTTCTGCCTCCCCCTCCCACCCCACCGTCCATCCCTAGGGCTGCCATCACTCATCATCATTACTCATCATCATCATCATTATCATCATCACATCTCTATTAACCCACGCAGGCACACACTGTCACTCCATTGGACTCACTTGGCTGCCTCACAATGGACTCAACTCTGTACAGTATCTGGCTTCCCTGGCTCCGCTTCCATCGCGGTTAATTAAACTCCAACACTCCGTTACGAAGCTCAGTGTTTACGACAAATTATTAACTGATACGTCATGGGAGTCACGGAGTTCATCAACACTTATAAAACAAACATTCCAACTGACGCCGTCTTGTCTTATTATATAAACAACATATAAAAGGAAAAGGGTATAAAATCATTGCTATAACAAGGTGGTCTTCATCGTGATTCACATTTCTTGTTTCGTTTCCTCTTAATGCAGTACATTGTTCCCTGGGTCCCTGGGTACCATATCCCGTTTTCTCCTCGGGGGCGTAGCTATTGGCCGTGTGATCGTCTAGCTGGTAGCGTCTGGTACGTATAATGTAGACTGGTTTGTGGGATCTTCTGGCACAAAATGATTTCTCAGAAATGTTGAAACAGTAATAGCAAGAAGTAGAAAGGAGTGATAAGCAAAAATTAGTCTGCGGGAGGTGCAGTTCGGCCTCGACCCTACAGCAGCCTGAGGCGGCTGTGACACCCTCCTCCATCCCCGTCCCTCCACCATCCACCCTCCACCCCACTCCGTAACAGGTGCGAGACGAGAAAAATATCAACAATAGCAAATCATGAAATTTAAGTGTAATGGCCATTTC
This sequence comes from Metacarcinus magister, assembly GCA_029783475.1. Taxonomy (NCBI): domain Eukaryota; kingdom Metazoa; phylum Arthropoda; class Malacostraca; order Decapoda; family Cancridae; genus Metacarcinus; species Metacarcinus magister. The sequence goes on along the minus strand of JAPQNM010000045.1, from coordinate 6,330,794 downwards.
CTGAGGGGATCCAAAAGTGATGTTCTAAGTGACCAATTGATGGCCATGGCCCCAGTGATCCAGTGCCGCAGTTTTCCATTGCCTTTGGATTGCTATCACGGCCGGCTTAACCCACTAACATTAGTGATCAGTGTTACCTTACTCCAAGGGTGACGCAACAACAAATACTCCTTACAAAAACTTTAATAACACACACAACAAATAGCAGCAAACCACTAACAATAGAGGAGCCAAGCAGGTCTGTACTTACTACTGTTACTGCTGTTGCGTGTCAGTTTAACTTCAGCGTCTTCAGGCACCACCTCCAGCTCCTGGGCACCCATCGTGTCAACACAACGCTACCACCTCCACACTCCCTACCCTGGCACACCACGGGGCACGATCCACAACAGTCACTAGGATCACTTGGCTGCCTCCCTACACTCAGTCCAGACGTAAGGAGGACGCCTCAAGGCACTGGCACTGCGGCACGCGCGTTAAGATGGTTCCAGTGGCGGGGCGGCGGTGTGGGCGGCACGCGGCACGAGACTGGACTGGACGGAGGCAAGTCAACGGGTGCGGCGTGAAGTGCCCGCGACCACCAGGCACCGCGTCCCGCCCCCTCCCGCCCCACCCCACCACGCCCACTTCACCTGCGACGCACCACCACCCACCCACCAGGAGCCACACACATTACCCCTCCCCCCCCCCTCTCTCTCTCTCTCTCTCTCTCTCTCTCTCTCTCTCTCTCTCTCTCTCTCTCTCTCTCTCTCTCTCTCTCTCTCTCTCTCTCTCTCTCTCTCTCATTCCTGGTTCACACACTTAATCTCCTCACGCAGCGGCCTGACTCATGCCCCTATCCACCTAGCCTTGACCCTTTCCTCACCCAGCGCACGGAACACAACGCAACAAAACGAACACGCCCTTCCTTAATCGCTCCAGTCCCTGCTTCCTCTAACTAGTCTCTCACGTTGTCCAGGAGTAGAGGGAGTATTCGTCTGGTTACCGGATGAAGGAAGAGAGGGAGGGAGAAACCAAACTAAATCGCACTTCCTACGTAGTTCCGTTCTGTTTGGATATGGGAGGAAGAGGAGGAGGAGGGTAAGGGGGAGGAGGAGGAAGAAGAGCAAATTCAACATACAAGATGGAGGATGGTCAAACAGGCTAGAGATCCAGCCTCCAGCACGCGTCCCTCCTGTCAGCCCTGTCTGCCTAACTGTCTTTCTGTTTGTCCAGCCATCATTGCAGCAACCACCACCACCACCACCACCACCACCACCACCACCACCACCCTTGTCTCGTACCTATCCAGCCCCGAACTCAACTGGATTTAGCTGAATCATCTCAAAGAGCGTACTTGCGTGGATATTCTGAACTTTAACAGTATTCTAAAGAGTTAAATTGCTCACGACAGAAGCCAGTGTTCAAAAGAATCAAATCTTTTTAACATATACTTAACCTGTAATGAAGTCTCTGATGTACGAACGTGCTTACTGCTACAATTTGACAGACAATATTATAATCCAGCAAATGTGATAAGACACCGTAGTGACAGTATCCACAAGTATTATAATTCAGATATCACTGACCTATAACAATTAGTCGAGTGCACTGGGAACGTTTTGTTAATTCAGTGTGCGAGTATACAGATTTGCGAATGTCCAAAGGTTAACATGGGTGTGGTGGGGGGGGGGCATAACTCAACTCAGTGGCGACAGCGGGGCAGGGCAGGAAAGGGAAGGGAAGGGAAGGGTGGGGAAGGGTGGGGAAGGGTAGGGAAGGGAAGGGTAGGGAAGGGTGGGGAAGGGAAGAGTGGGGAAGGGCAGGGCAGGGCAGGGAAGGGAAGGGTTTGGAAGGGCAGGGAAGGGAAGGGAAGGGAAGGGAAGGGAAGGGAAGGGCAAGGCAGGGAAGGGCAGGGAAGGGAAGGGTGGGGTGGAGCAGCAATGGAGGGCCAGGGTGGGGCAAGGAGCGTGTGGGGCGTGACTGAGCGTGACCCTCAAAGAGCACAACGCAATACTACTACGACTTCCTCACACCCGCCATTCATTCCTCACAACACACCTTCCCTCCTCCTCCTCGAGTAAGTGTAACTCCAGTAGGTCGTTTATCCTTGACCTTTCCCGTCCTATGAATATGGTTAACACTTGGTTCTAGTCACACTCTATAACAATGCCACTTTAATTTGTATATTGTCCTATATATACACATTCTAACAATTGCTGGATATAGATTGGTGATATAGCTTATAGAAAAAACATATAGATTCCACCTTGAACTGCTCTACTTTCCACTACGCACACAAACAAACACACACACAAAAAAAAAGTAAAATAAAATATATACTGAGCACACAATGAGTAAAGACACACCTAATACAATGGTGTTTAGGTGACCACGCCAACATGTTCTGCCACAGTCACACCACCACCACCACCACCACCACCACCCCCACCACCACCACCCCCACCACCACTCTTTCCTATCTACAATAGTAACAAAGCACAAATTCCGTCAAGGTGGGTCACCGGTAACCTCAATTTCTCGTATTGTTAACTCGTGTTGCTGAACGCCCCCCCCCCACACACACACACATACTCACACTCACACACACGCACACAACACACACACAACACACACACACACACACACACACACACACACACACACACACACACACACACACACACACACACACATTGAACTTTACAGCAAGGCTCTGTATGTCACTTGACCTCATTAGCTACACACGTAAATTTCAAAATCATGTAGGTAATCATATATACAGTTTCTGATTTATGCATTATGAAACTAACGACGCTGGTGTCTGTTCTTATGTATTTTTTATATATAACACTGAGAGACTTTCTAAGAGTGATTTGATAGCTGAGCATTGCATTATCACTTTACGAAGACATATATAGAACACTGAAAGTTGCAAACAAAACAGTGTACCTAAAACAGTGTCCCTAAAACAGTACCTAAAACAGTGACCCTAAAACAGTGACCCTAAAACAGTGACCCTAAAACAGTGACCCTAAAACAGTGTACCTAAAACAGTGACCCTAAAACAGTGACCCTAAAACAGTGACCTAAAACAGTGACCCTAAAACAGTGACCTTAAAACAGTGTGCCTAAAACAGTGACCCTAAAACAGTACCTAAAACAGTGACCCTAAAACAGTGCCTTAAAACAGTGACCCTAAAACAGTGACCCTAAAACAGTGACCCTAAAACAGTGACCCTAAAACAGTGACCCCAAAACAATGTCCCCAAAACAATGTCCCTAAAAACAGTGTCCCTAAAAAAAAAAAAGGTGTGGGATAACAAGCCAAAAACACAAAGGTCAAGGATACACATGAGAGCACAGTGGCCAAGCACCACATGACATAACCTTTACCTTTAACTTTTACTATTTATAGATTAACTCTCTCTCTCTCTCTCTCTCTCTCTCTCTCTCTCTCTCTCTCTCTCTCTCTCTCTCTCTCTCTCTCTCTCTCTCCTCTCTCTCTCTCCTCATCTCTCTCTCTCTCTCTCTCTCTCTCCCCCCCCCCAAAGTCGCAATCACTCAACAGGAAGAAAACGGACGCTGAGAGGTGATGAAGGGCGGCTATTGAGGAGGAGGAGGAGGAGGAGGTAAGGGAAGTAGAGTATGCATGAGAGAATAAAACTACATTATACCTCTACAATCTCCCCTCACCTCCCGTCCCCTTCAGAGGCACGTTCCTGGTCAACTACTGGATAATTCGCACCCAAAACCTTCCCGGAGAGCAGAGTTACGAGTATGTTGGTGACAAAATGTATGTGAATGGCCACCGCTGCATGAGAGGCGAGGCATATAGCTGTTATTACGAGGTGTAGTGATTGCTGAGAGCCGTGGATGGTCTTCACACGACGCGCCCCCACCCAACCACGACGGGGCGTGAGACTACAGTTACCGAGGGAGAAGCTGAGTGGTGGCGTGGCGTGGCGTGGAACAGGCGTTGAGGGTATACATAGGAGGGAACACAGAGGCACGTGGAAGAGTGAGACTAAGGCAAACAAAAGAACCAGATGGGCACGGAGGAGAGAAAAGACAGATCATCGAATTAAAACGGAGGCTCGTAGAAGAAGCACGGAGAGGATCGTGGATAATAACAGGATGATATATATATATATATTATATATATATATATATATATATATATATATATATATATATAAATATATATAATATATATATATATATATATATATATATATATAAATATATATATATATATAAATATATATATATATATATATATATATATATATATATATATATATATATAATATATATATATATATATATATATATAATATATATATATATATATATATATATATATATATATAAATATATATATATAAATATATATATATATATATATATATATATATATATATATATATATATATATATATATATATATATATATAGAGAGAGAGAGAGAGAGAGAGAGAGAGAGACGGAACAAAATAGGTCTAAAGATGCTATATAGTACATAAGAATACATACAAACAGACACCAGAAGACCTGTTGATCTACATACCATTACTAATATACTATGTGTAAGAGAACAGGATAGAACAGAACAAGGCACTCTCCCCGCCCACCTTTCCCTCCGGCAACGTGCCGGCCGGAAACAGTTAGAAGGAAATACCATGTACTTTGTAGAAAACAGAACATGCAAATTTTATAGTAAATAGTGAGATGTTCAACAATTATATACTAGACCATGAAATTAAAGTAGAGGATCAAGTAACAGAAAATCAGGATAACTTCAGAGTGGCCAAAGGGGAATGGAGAGAATAATGGGTGCATAACATGGAGAAAGGAAGAGAGTATCATAGAATAGGGAGCAAACCAAAGCTAAAGATATGTTGACTTTAATGTTAAAAAATATATTGTACATGGGCAGGACAGGTCGTGCGCCGAATAGATAAATGGACAATTAGAGTAATATAATGGCAAGTCAGGGATGATAAAAGGCGGCAAGACACACAGAGTATTCGAGACGAGATAAGTTTTACTGGGTTGGCCTGGAATAGACTGGTAGCTGATTGATAAGAGTGGAGAAAGTTGGGGGGAGACCTTCGCCCTGCAGTGGAATCATTCATGATGATGATGATGAGTGTGAGTGTGTGTGTGTGTGTGTGTGTGTGTGTGTGTGTGTGTGTGTGTGTGTGTGTGTGTGTGTGTGTGTGTGTGTGTGTGTGTGTGTGTGTGTGTACATTAGTGTGTGCGTGCATGCATGTAGTAAAAACTAGCAGTTAATGCGACTGGAACGTCAAACTTTCGTCTATACTTCCAGATATTTTCAAAGTGAAATAAACTCGAAAGTTTGGTGTCCTACTTTCACCGATTTCCTGCAATTTCTTCTTTGTCACCACTTAATCATGTGATATTGATTCCACATTTATATATATATATATATATATATATATATATATATATATATATATATACATAAGTAAAACAAATTATTTATATAAAAGCACATTTTCTAGTGACGATGCATTAATGTTTTTGAGTGTGTGCGTGGATGTGGTTATATTGATGTATGGTGGTTGGTTGGTGTGTGGATGTAATACGTGTTCTGAGTTATGTTCGTTGTTCTGCAGTAAATATATATCATGAAACCAGCCGCGCCTACCTGACTTCATTACCGGTACGATCCTCCCTGATAACACACTCACACACTGAACGGACCAACATTCACAACATATTTTCTTTTAGGAAATCACAGTCATAATAATACGGAGTTTGGAAACTATTTTAAACCTTTTTGAAGAAAATGGACGGAATTTGGTTTAACAATTTCCATTTTTTTTTTTTTGTACAAGCTGCTTCGTGCACTTGGGGAGAAAACAACAGAACAAAGGAATACAATGCAATTGAGAGAAAAAAAAATCAAATGTAACAATGCAAGTGAACTAAAGGAACTACCAGACACAAAATGGTACCTTTATACGTATCTACACTCATCTTTTCCTCCCCAACCAGCCTTGCCATTTTATAATTATATATATCTATCAAAAGATAAATAAGTAAATAAAAAATCGCAAAAGCTCAACATTATATTCGTATAACACGTTGTACATATACAAGCACATACCTATTGTTTACGTAGATTTACACACACACACACACACACACACACACACACACACACACACACACACACACACACACACACACACACACATACACATTATCCTTAACACCATCTTTCCACTCCTATATTGGTATTATCCGCAATCTTTCACATTTCGTATCGGATCTATAAATTTTCCCAGTCAATCTCTCTTCCCATTCTCCTTACATGACCAAACAACTGAACCGCTCTTTGATCTAAGCCTTCAACACACTACTTAGCTCGCCACAAATACCCTCACTCTGCCGTTTCCCATCCCATGAAATCGTCTCACTGAGGTATGTGTTCGCAAGTACTTCATTTCCGGGACATGCATCCTCTTTCTTGACCTTGTGTTTGAATCCACGTCTCACGGCCACGTAAAGACAGCTGTCACAAGACTTATCAAAGAATGTTATTTTTGCCTCCACACGCACAGGCTTATGTTTCAACTCTACTCACCGCCTCCCAAAGCTGCTCTAAATTTCTCTTAATGAAAAATAAATAGATGAATAACTACACGTGCTTCTTGATTGCTTTGATCACTCTCCTTAGGACCAGTGTATGTTTAACGTGTGGGGGACTTTCACACCCCTTGACAAGAGATAAACAGACCGTGAGCTTGTGTTATGACTACATCACTAGTCATATGAACATTAATCACTGAATTACTTATTGAAAATATATATTCGCTTTTACATTTATCCACAAATATAAAGCAGAATTTATCCTTCCTCTCTCCCTCCCTCCCACTCCTTCAGATACTACCAGAATCCACTACACAATATCCACAGCGTTAAATGTCACTTGAAATGAAAAGCAAAAAAGGCAAAAAGTAAGCTTCGTGACAGCTGGCGGCTCTTTCACTGGCATTGAAATATTTGACAGCAGGGACAAAGAAGGAACGAGTGGAGTTTCAATGTGAATGAAAATATTTGAGCGAGGGAACAAAATCAAAGTTAGTGATATTATCTTACCACCTTTTTGCTTCATCCCCTTGGTCTTTGCCTTCAACTATGATATTCTAGTTAACGCAATTTACATTCCTTACATTTCCCCTAACTTCACCGCCCAACCCTTAAGGCTAAACACCTGGATACCTCGATCAAGGTTTCAATACGTGCCGTGTATCCATCAAAGACACTGAAACACTATACCACGGAAGCTGCAAGGCTGAAGCACGCAGATAATGAAGTGATGCAACGTATATTCCTGAACCATTCCTCCTTTCTTTACTTCCTCGTATATGAAAATGTCAATACAGATGCGGCAGACACTCACTCACCGTTGGCAAAACAGCCGGAGCGCACGAAACCCATCACGGTGTTAGTGGTGAGGGGCTGCAGTAGTTATAACAGTGGGGTGTTGTGGTAGTTTGATTGGTGTTGCAATTATTTTGGTGGTGATGGTGGTGGTGGTGACTGACAGTGATGGTGGTGATGGTGCTAGGAGGGAGAATAACAACCACTGCCACTCGCACACACTCCCAATGACATCTGACAGTGCGTGCAGCTCCACTTCACTCGGTCCCCGCTCCCCATGTCAACGCACGTACTCACTCACTACTCACGTCTGGCACTGTCTCATTCCACCATGTCCTTCACCTATAGACTTCTGTATGTCAACCTCTCGAATGTCACACCTCACAAAACTTATAGCGACAAGGACAGTTGGTATACAAGTATGTAAAGGAGGTTCGTGTATGGAGCACAATTACTTTAAAATATTTGAAGACAATAGTGTTATCAGATCAGTTGGTGTATCTGTCTGTCCACACGTATGTAACCCAGAGAGAGAGAGAGAGAGAGAGAGAGAGAGAGAGAGAGAGAGAGAGAGAGAGAGAGAGAGAGAGAGAGAGAGAGAGAGAGAGAGAGAGAGAGAGAGAGAGAGAGAGAGAGAGAGAGAGAGAGAGAGAGAAAAAAAAATCCCCAACCGCTGCTATCAATGTCACGTCCTGCAACAAGAGGAAAAAAAAGACAGAAAAAAAACTTCGTGCCTTTCATGACGTTAGATCAAGTCTCGCAGGTCAAAACAAAAATGCATCAAAACTTCCTTATCATTCACCAAAACCTGAAACACTCGACGGCCGTGAGACGCTGACGAAAAACAAATAACACAAAATATAATTAAACTAAAGGCAAACTGGACATGGGATGGAGAAAAAAAAGAAAAAATTCAAAAAATAAAGTTACATCCGTTTGTGACTGGCAAAGATGAGACGACCGAGAGAGAGAGAACCTGTTTGGTGAGATGCAACACTGAGAGGCTTCCAACAAGACTTGACAGAGGGATGCGTATGGTAGGTAGAGAGGGAGAAGGAGGGAGGGAGGGCGGGAGGAAGAGGCGTGCGTGCGTGTGCCTCGGGACCTTCATGATTATAACGAGACTGACCTTCGTTTTTCCGCGACTTACTATTACTGATTTTGTTTGTGGTTACACTGACCATTCTAGTTTAGTCTTTTTTTTATTTTTTTTATCTCCAAACATATCCTAACAGCGTAATATATTTTTTTCCCCCACACTGGATTACTATCATTATCAACATTTTTTCCTGGTATACCTAGCTTAAGGGTATCTTTGCGGTTCACCTTCTCAAACTGCAATCCTTTCTTGAATATATACATTTTTTTTTCATAGCCTCATTCTTAATTGTTCCTCTGTTGTTGCTGTTGTCTATTGAAAGGGATTCTTAAAGTTGTCCCTCCGTTAATGGTGATGGTGGTGGTGGTGGTGGTGGTGGTGATAAGAGGCGCGAACAACAGCGTTATACTCATGTGAAGCCTCAAGGTGAGTCAAGGTTACACGAGTCGCGGGGGACAGATGCGGAGAGGCCAAGGTGGGAGGGGGGTGGTGAGAAAGAGAAAGAGAGAGAAAGAGAGAGAGAGAGAGAGAGAGAGAGAGAGAGAGAGAGAGAGAGAGAGAGAGAGAGAGAGAGAGAGAGAGAGAGAGAGAGAGAATAAACAGATGACGAACAGTACGAAGATAACATATGCTGGGAGAAGGGAAGAAAAATTACATGAAAGCACAGAATGAACATGTAAATAATAATAATAACAATAATAGGAATGCATTAGATGTAATATAGGAAATGTAAATGGTACTCTGGTGCGTGTGAAGAATGCTAAAAAAGAGAACAAAAGTGAAAGCAAAATAGGGAAAGTACTCGTAAAAATAACTAACAGCTAACACAAGGTATTCTTCCTTACTTTCTTCCTCCTCCTCCTCCTCCTTGAATACGTCTTCCATTTGGTGAAAAGAAACGAAGACGAATAGAAGAAAGGACAATAGAGAAGAGGAGAAAAGGGATATTATAGAAAAAAAATTATTCGTGACCAATAAAAAAATAAGAAAGAATAAGCAATAGAAAAACAACATACAATATAATAAACTCAAGGACGTAAGGTACACATTAATCAATTGTAAACACTGAGGGGAAAAGGAGGAAGAGGAAGAAGAGGAGGAGGAGGAGGAGGATCGAGGAACTTCTGCTGGATATGAAAGGTGGAAGAGGGGACGTGTGTGGCGTCGTAGCGTATTTGGTGGACGAAGAAGGGAGAGAGAGAGAGGTAGGGGGAAAGAGAGCGAGAGAGGTATGGGGAAAGAGAGGGAGAGAGGTAGGGGAAAAGAGGGAGAGAGTTAGGGGGAAAGAGAGAGAGGTAGGGAGAAAGAGGGAGAGAGGTAGAGGGAAAGAGAGGGAGTGAAAGGCAGGTGGAAGGAGTAGGGAAGAGAAGGAGAGGGAGTGAGAGGCCCACACTTTGGGGTCATTGTAATCCCGACCACCACCTGTGTGTGTGTGTGTGTGTGTGTGTGTGTGTGTGTGTGTGTGTGTGTGTGTGTGTGTGTGTGTGTGTGTGTGTGTGTGTGTGTGTGGAGTTGTACACATCGTCATACCTCGCTGACCACACCTGCCCACCCACCCACCAACTCATCCGTACATACGCCCAAGCGTCCATCCATCTGTTTCTTTATACCAATACACACACATACACAGACCCATCCACATCCTATGAACCTTCTCTCTATATCCATCCACATAACCACACACTTCTTAACATCTATCCATCAACCTGCTCCCCCCCCTCACCCACACTGACGCACCTGACTATACCCAAAGACTCATACTCATGCACACTTACGCACGTTTTGCTACCCATACTAAATTAATACGCCAGTTCGCTGACCCACGAGTCTGTCTCCTCTCATCAAGATGCACCACCAAGCTGTGTGGAATGCAAGGCTGAAAAGGCGAATAAACGAGAGAAAAGAGGAAAAATATGCTGAACATTTGTTAAGCTAGTATGTCACATCTGAGGATTATGAGTGAGGGAATGTACTGTTCTCTCTCTCTCTCTCTCTCTCTCTCTCTCTCTCTCTCTCTCTCTCTCTCTCTCTCTCTCTCTCTCTCTCTCTCTCTCTCTCTCTCTCTCTCTCTCTCTCTCTTTCTCTTTTTTTTCTCTCCGCCGCAAGCCTAGAAGATGCCCTTATAACTGGATCCACATTGCGAAGTCAGGCTGGACCGGCCAGTTACTAACCCCTCCACACACACACACACACACACACACACACACACACACACACACACATACGAGATAACAACCTAGTGTGTGTGTGTGTGTGTGTGTGTGTGTGTGTGTGTGTGTGTGTGTGTGTGTGTGTGTGTGTGTTGTACAAACATGAGCAGCCGTCCACGATACACTCGAGGGAACACCTAAAAGTCTCCCTCGCACCACCACCACCACCACCACCACTCCCTTCACTCGGAAAATTGAATAGAAGCTCACTAAACGGCGATGAGCCTTCTCAGCCACTCACAGTAACGTCAACAATGTCGCTTCCCATCAACTGCTTCCATCACCACCATTAATAATTACTTTACCTTCTTTTCCTCCTCCTCCTCCTCTTGCCTCACCTGCACCTCCCATTCCTCCTCCTCTCTGTACCTTCAGATCAAAACAAAATTGATGAGCAAATCCTACCCCTTCCTTGGTAACAATAGCCTGTTCAAAATTTATCGGTCACATTCGTGTGCGGGTTTAGAGTGCTTCTTTCACTCAGCACGTCAGTTTGCCGTGGCCAAGGGCGTGACGCAGCTTAAAAACTTATCTCAATACGTGACTAACCTAACCCAATTCCCGACTCACTACCTCATTCCAGCTAACGCAAGTTTAAGTGATCGTGATAAAGTGGTGGACGCGGACGGGGAAATAGGTAGTGATTAAGTTGGTTCTAAATGTATTGTTATTCTTCTCCTCACACCTCACCGCACCACCCAAACACTAAACAAAACGTAGGTCATCACTCAGGTCTCACACGCCGAGTTACCACAATGATGAATGATGAGCCATACCGGTACATTCTTCCCTCTTATGAAATTAGGTAAATAGGAGTTCCCATAATGAAGTAAAATAATGAGCATGCAGCTGATGGTGGCCGCGACCTCCATCCCCACGCATGAGAATACGGCTCGGATTGGTTAGTTTTCATGCAAATTACACACAGTACAGTCATGAAGGAGGCCATGAGCGGTGGTAATGAGAACTCACAGCGTCGCTCCGACAGAGCGGAGGAAAGCGCGAAGCACTAAAACGACACTGCTCCCGCCACAACCGACGCCATAATGTTAAAAAGAAAAACGCAAGATCACGCTGTAAAGTCAATAAAAAAAGAAAACTCGCCGACCAGCCCGCCAGTCTGCCCTCACTCAGGCTCGCCGCAACGACTGCACACCACCAGCTGCAACACCATTGCCTTCAGGAGCCTTCAAGCCAAACCACGCCTCATCACACACCCCGCGGCCCCAACGATGGATGACAGATCCGATGATGCAGCCAGTAATAGGTGTTTGGGGGGGGGGTAGTCCAATCGGAGTACAGTCAGTAGTCCGGAGGGGGAAGGACCCGGAGAAGCAGAAATAACGGAACTGACCGGCTGGGGAGGGGGGGGGGAGGTACTGAAGGTGGTAGTGGTGAGGCCGCCAACAACACGTCACGCGCCGCCGCCTCCGCCTCCGCCTCCACCCTCCCGGAAACCACGACATATCCCTCCCTCCCCCCATCCTACATCCCCGCCCGGAGGCCCACGGTTCACTCATCCCAGTCTCTGTCAGCCTGCAACAGACGCCCTGTCCCTCATAGACCTGCATGCTAACAACATCTCTGGATTTACGGGCAGCCTCGTTAGATCCAGTAGATCTGTTGCTGTCTGTTCTTCCTTTGTACTCCTTTGATTCCACAGACCATTTACCCTTACACACATTACATTAAATCCCCACACACACGACCTAGGCAATTTTCACATAATTTGATGACGTATTCCCAAATATTTCACACCTCCAAGCCATGATAATGATGTAACTACCTACGTCACCTATTATTAAGAATGAAAGCTGACCACATCATTTGACTGTACATTATATTAATTAATACATTTGACTTCCTGTATTATAACTGCTTCCTCTGTTCCACTACCAAAACCGAAACTCAATCTTCCCTTAATTTACCAAGAAGACTTAACAGCCGAGTACTAACTGACCACACAAATAGATAAGTAGATAAGTTGAATTAGGATGTGTATGCAAGTACCTTGTAAGGGGCTTAAAAAAAACTTATCCAACTTCCAGGATATCATCACTTATTACACAAAAGGTAAGCTAATTGATCATTTAAGAGTAGAATTTTTGGTGAGAAAAAGCTTCCTAGTGATACAAAATAAACCATTGTCGGACAGATAATAAATCAAATATAGGCACCAGTCTCCCAATGGAGGAAACTGAAATATTCTTAATCATGATTTGTGACCAAAGAAAATATAAGAGCATGTTCTTATTGGATACTGTAATGTAAAGGTAACATATAAAAGAAAGAAAGAAAGAAAGAAAGAGAGAGAGAGAGAGAGAGAGAGAGAGAGAGAGAGAGAGAGAGAGAGAGAGAGAGAGAGAGAGAGAGAGAGAGAGAGAGAGAGAGAGAGAGAGAGAGAGAGAGAGAGAGAGTTAGTTAGTTATTTCCCAAGAAGTAAATCGATGTAGATGGCTCTATTTGGCCACTTCATGACACAAAACAAATTAATGAAGACATAGTGAACCAAATTGTGAAGGCAGTTTAACCTGAGTCAAGCCTTTATTACTTCATGCATACTTAAGATTTTAGACGATATTCATTTTTTTGCTTTGAGGCTTTGCCCTGATGGTGTAGTAGTTAGTACTCTTGTCACATAACTAATAACCACCAAGACACTACAAGAGTAACATTCCTCTGTGCTGTGTCCAGATGTAATCCTTCCACAATGAAGGTCCTCAAACAATACCAGTAAAAATCCTGGCCTGTTTTGAATGACACGCTTTTGTGTGTCCATACATGTAATATCTTAGTGACATGTGGGACAAGTTCACAGTAAATCTAGATAAATAAAGATACTACCTTCATAATTTGGTTTAAATAAACATATAAGCAACACTTACAGAAGTCTGCCCGGTAACCATTGGCGAGGGGTGGTTCAGGTGCAGGTTCCTGTGGTGGAGGTGGGATGTGTTCAGCCCGGGTGGCCCTTGCTGCCCGCCCACGCCCAGAGAGACCCTTCCCAGACATAAACAGCTTCATGTCTTCCACTACATCTTTGGCGCTGATTCGTAAGCACTGTAAGGGAAGGAACAGATGGTTGATTATCATAATTACTGAAGATTTGAAAGAATATGTGTGGACTTGAATCTAACAAATATGAACAGCATATGTGTAGTATGTCTTGTGCTTAATTATATGATACAGAAGGAATTTAAAAAAGTGAATTTCCAAGCACTGTAGTGTATTTACCAAGTTGTAACATATAGAAAAACAACTATGCTTGTACTGTCCAATATCTATTTTAATTGTTATCCAGTCTGGTTTAAAATTTTTCAATATTCCTAGCTGATGAGTGACCTTGTAAAAAACTGTCATAGAATTAGCATATCTCCCTCAAAGTCTGCCAATAAGTTTCCCTCATACCATATAACAGTTTGGTTAAAAGCTGTAAAAGGACACAAAGTAAAAACGTCATGCATTACACTAAGATTTCTTTTCAGCATCACAGCAAAATATTACTAGAGTTCTATAACTTAAGCTAAAGAAAGATCAAAGTCATGGTTCACAGCAAATACATGCATAAACCTTACTGCACTCCTAGATAGATATATGACAGATTATAGCTACAATGATTACAATGATCAGATCAAAGCTGAAATATGCAGAAGTAACAATCCCCGCATAAGAAAACGCGTGTGATGAACAACTTGGAGAAAACAGACAAATTTTAATAATGAAAAGGTAAGGAAAGGCTAGATATTTGAGGGACACAAGAAAAATTGCAAAAAAGAATTTGCTTGAACGATACAAAAAAGTAGTTTCCCCAGAGAAGTATAGATACTTGGAATGAACTGAGGGTAGGTGATAATGACAAAGAATGTACAACAACTGAAGGAAAAACTGGACAAATATAGATACGGAGACGAGATCACATGAGAGTAGCTCAGTCCCTGTGTACTACTACTAGGCAAATACAACTAGGTAGGTGAATACACTGAAGGTTAAGTTCAGAGCACAGGTAACAGCAAATGAAATTTTGTTATGGGTACGAAAATAGGCGAAGAAAGATATATCGAAGAAAATATGGACAGGGAACGACAGGAATGATAAGTAAAGAGCTAAACTAATTGAACTGTATTAAGAAGCTAAGGACCTGAGAACAGAAGTAGGGAAGCAATCCTATTGGAAGATAAAGGATGAAAAAAAAAAAATGTTATTGGGATTAAAAAATTTACATATACCTGAGAAGACAAAAAGACCAGCTTAAAGGGAGGAGAAAATAGTTGAAAAGTGACATACGCAATCATCATTTGGTTAGTATCAGCCTTAAGGAAATTAAACTATTTCTTTGAAGAAGAAAAACCAGACATTATGGGGCTGATAGAATATAGGTAGGGCACATTCTGTCTAAACAGGTATTACACAAATAGAAACATGTTTAAAACCTTTGTTCTATACTATAGATAAACACATTTGTTTATGATTACCAACAATATGCCTCAGGATTAGTTTCATACATTTTGTATGGACAACATAAATATCACAACTCATTTTTCTTTCGTCTATCTATAGTGGTACCTCGGTTCTCAAAATGAATCCATTCCAGAAGGCTGTTTATAAACCAATTTGTTCGTAATGCGATTAAATTTTTCCTACAAGAAGTAACGTAAATTGGATTAATCGATTCCAGATCACAAACAATTATAAAGTTTAAAGTTTCACCCCTTATTTTGATAGACTCTCTTTTTTTAGTATGGTAAAGATCATAAACTTCACCATACAGAACTGTGTAGCAAGATTAGACACACAATCACCACTCTCATACTTTGCTATGAGATCTTTTTCATCTCTATTGTGGTTTAGACAATTTATCTTTTAGGTTTGCTGCTATCACTACTCTTCTTTGGCTTATATAACAAGAATAAAACAAATAAATAAATAAATTGAAGTTAGGAAGAAACTAGAACGCTCACAGCAAATTTTAGCAGAGGTGCGCACTGAGCTACATCTAAGGACAAACTGACCCAATCGCCCTTTGTTTCAGCAAGTGCAACATGGGCTGAGGGATGCGTCTCATACAAGGTCTCAACACGCACCAGTTGGTTGTTTGAGCACCAAGAATATGTTCGATAACCCAGACATTTTTTTTCTTCAAAAAATATGTTCGGAAACCAAATTGTTCCAGAAGGGAGAGGTTTGAGAACTGAGGTACCACTATATTTGGATATTTGTGTACTTTTTTATATTCTGGCCTGTCAGCAAGATTATTATAGGTTATTAATTATCTATCCTATCCTATACATAATAAAGGCCGAAGACAAAGCAAAAATTTGTTACAATTGTAAAAAAAATTAACACACAGTACAGTGAAATAGGTATGTCAAATTACAAATTAGCAATTAGATGAACAAATCTGTGATGTGCCAATAAACTATACAATTTATAATCATCTATTTATATACCAGGCTATCATCCCCCTCAAGGGAGGAGCCAAGACAAAGCACGCATACACACACACCCATTCACACACACTCCTCTCACTTAGGCCCTATACCCCCAATACAATTACAAAAATTTGAAGCATGAACAATGTAGGCATAACTAACATACCTAAATTAAAGCTTGCCGAATCTTAACACTATACAACTTTATTTTATTAAAGTTCTTTATCTTATATCTCCAATTAATTCAACAATGAAATTTCTGCCTCTCCTGTCTCATTCCTTCTGGTCATCATCATCTTTGGCATCAGTGTCTGACAGTAATGATTTAGACCAGTGAAGGCTGAAGCATAGTTTGTTATTACAGTAATGCAGCCTCACACTCACATGACTGGCCATATTGGTACTGGACACAACTGCTCTTAAATAATTGTTGGTAAGCCATTGTTTTTAAATGGAACCATTCATTAATTTGATATTCAGTTTTTAACACAAATACTATTACAGTTCTATACTCAAATTATAAAGTTATCAAATGTTAAATTCGTTGCCAGAGTTAGGAATGGGTAGCAGTGAATTAGGGAGCCGATTCTCCTCTTAACAATAAGGGGACTTTTCCAGCACGAAAAAAGGTACATCTACCTTTCTATCTATATCCGACGCCTGTTCCCAAGAACTTCCCCCAAAGGGATGGCGCCACATCTAAAGTGTTTCTATTTATTACTGTCCTTACATTCCCTCATTGCAAGACCTAATTCTTTGTCTTTTGCACTTTGTCCTCCCATTTCACTTGAGGTCGTCCTCTTGCACCCACCACATCTGCCATATTCATATACACTTTTATTGTCATTTAACTTTCTGGCATTCTTTTTATGTGGTCAAACCATCTTACAGTGCTGTTTGACCTTCTCAATTACAGCATATTCCATCCCTTCGCCTTTACTAGATATACCAAATTTGTCATACACTTCCATTTACTTTCATCATCCATTCTTCTTCCACAAGATGTTCTCAGGTAACACACTTCTACTGCTTGGATCCTTGATCCTTGCTTTTCATTCCACACCCAAATGTCATTTCCATACACGATTGTTGGCAATATTATTTCATCACCCAAATTTTTTTTTTCCATGGTTTCTGTTCTTTTTTTTTATCATATGTAAAGGTAAAGTGGGGGCACACACTGAAGCTGCACGTAACTGCGGGCGGTCATCTCCCGTAACATTGGCCTTTGAGCCTGTGATGGAAATTCATCCGTTACCCCGGGACACAGGGCCACTGTCACATCCGAGTTTCCACAGTTTACCTTCCTCAGGTTTTACCTAGGTACCCATTTACCGACCAACCCGTTTGGGAAGATGAACAGCTGGGTGAGCTGTACGCCGACTGTCCTCATCTGGGATCGAACTCGGACTAGCGGATTCATAGTCAGAGGTGCTAACCACTGCACCTTAGAAATACAACCATTTTCTTCCCTTGCACAGATATTTTATACACTATATACGATAAGTGCAATGCTTTATGGTAATGAAGCTTGGCCTATTAAAACATCATTAAGTCAAGAGGCTGGTGCATACCTAAGGGTAGGGTGAAGTGGATGTACAGTGTCACTGTTGGAGATGACCCAACAAGAGAGGAATTGATAAACAGACGTTGGATTGACAGTACATATCAGTGACATCTTTATCTCTACAACTACATTGTAGGAACATCAATTCAATAACCACCCCAATACAATATACCAGGCTAGCAAACCTCTGACATCTCAAAATGACCATCAAAATGCTTGTAAAGTCAAGAGTTCATCTGGCCAGACTGTAATGTAACCACCACCCACTACCTAACAATAGTACTACCAACAGAAAATGCAGAGTACAAAGGAACACATTGCCCCAAATCTATTTACACACCACATGCACTCGCTAGAAGTACAACACTCAATAACACAAAGCCTCATTATACTACAATCAAAAACCTTTTGGAGTGACTGACTGAGCCACTAAATAGTTGTGGGTCATCAGAATTGCAATTAGTGCTAAAACATTAATATCACTATTGGAACATAATCAAATTCAATGTTCCTTACTGCCAAGGACGTAGTGTTTGGTTTAGGGGGGCGAGGGACTAAAATATTATCTGCTAATATGATACTCATTGCATGGTTGCTAATCCTGTGAAGAAATCAGTTTCTCATCACCTAAGCACAGCGGTCTAAAACTGGTCCCGCTAAAACAGTTAATGTTAACCATTAACTGTTTTAGCGGGACCAGTTTTAGACCGCTGTGGTTAGGTGATGAGAAACTGATTTCTTCACAGGATTAGCAACCATGCAATGAGTATCATATTAGCAGATAATATTTTAGTCCCTCGCCCCCCTAGACCAAACACTACGTCCTTGGCAGTAAGGAACAATCTCATTCTTATATCAACCACAACCTACATTTTCCATATATATAAGAGACTAAGGTTAATGGTGTACACATGAAAATTACAGCAAAATTGAAATAGGCAAAACATATTACCGTGGAAAATGGGATTACACAACTCTGTTTACAACTCTCCACATTTTTAGCATTCAAATATTTGTTTTTACAAGTTCTCACCTGAAATATGTGCATTTCTGTTGGGTTCTGGTAATTTCTCTTTGGATCTTCTGCTACAACGAATATGAAGATGTTGTTGTATAGTTCTTTGGGGTCTTCACTCGTGAATGCTGTTGGTTCTCGGATTAGTTCCATGGGAAATTTCTCCACTACATCCTGAGGAAGAGTAAAATATGAACATCTACATCAATACCATGAAAATACTCCTTGAAGTCTTTGATATTCAAAATATTAATGCAAATAATAAGTTTACATGATTTCAGAACATGAGGAAATCCATATACAGTAGTAATTCTGTTGGATACATAGTAAGCTAAAGAATCAGTTTTTGTTATCATGAAGTAATGCAAGGTGTCATCATCACCACACTATCAATATCGACACAATTTTCCTTACTGAACATGGTAATGTATCAATTAAAAACAAATAACATTACTACATATATAAATTACAGTCAATGGAAGATGAAATGTCTATGGAGGCACTCAAGTGTAGTTTTATAGTTTTTCACACAAAATAGAATAAATAATGAGTGTTAAATCCTTTAAGACCTCAATCTGTTTTGGAAGGCTTCACAAAACAAGTTTGACATTCAAGAAGGAATAAGATATACTTATCTAGCATGAATCATTCAACTTGAAATACTAAGATCTCTTAATTATGGGTTCAGTGAGTAAATTTTAAAAAGCACAAATCAAAATAAAGTGAATGCATGAAGTGAACAATATAAAAAAAAATTAACACTAACCCCATTTTCATGTGACTGTATGTAGACCCATTTTTTGTCCAACCTCAGTGTCATCTTCTGGGTCCAGATGCCTGAGGTTTTTTCCATATGAAGGAGCCGTCGCATCCCATCGGCTGGGTACACGAGGTCTGACTCTGGTGACACCCTGAAGGTGGCCAGGTGCTCCAACACATAGGTGGGGCCATCCTCGCTGCTCACTACTGAACCGTTGTCTGAAAAATTAACATTATCACTTTATTATATTTTTTTGACAACTGTTAACCACATATTACTTTAGACTATCATTAATTACACAAGTATTAAACTAATTACATTCAATTTCTTACATAAGAATCATTCAATGAGCAATATCCTCTCTATGAATAAAACTATATATGCACAAAATTATATGTAATGCAGATTGAGGAAACGGTGTCGATACTTTAATGTGTACATAATAGAAACAGCTATATGGTTTAATTATAGCAGAATGTTAAGAAAAATCAAAAGGAAATATATGAGAAAGTTATGTAAACGAGTCCTGTTTTGAGTCCTCAGAACTCATGCTACAACATTTACTTTACCCTTGCGTAGCCTATACCCTTCAATTAATTATCTCCCATTTTAAGTTATCAAAGCATATCTGGGTGATGTTTTTGATCACCTCCTTCAATCTATATATAATTAACTAATTTTCACTTACTTTGCCAATATACAACAGTTTCCTTACTTTAACCATCTATTCTGTTCACACCACAGGCATCTCTCGGATAACTATTTTTTTTCTGTTGATATCCCATACTTTTGACTTTCCTTCTAGAAGCTACAAATATCATATAGTCAGTAAAGAAATAGAAATAGCTATGTAATGATAGCATACGAACATGAAACTGTTTACTGTACCATTGAGCTATGTAGTATAATGATGATACTCAGCTTCATTAATGAACACCATTAATGCATGTATTAATGATATCTATCAGTAGCATAGTCAACACACTGTAGTATATTCTAACTCTAAATGTGCAGTTGTGGTGTTTGGTAAAGTTCTTCTATCCTTTTCAATGTTCTTATCACCCAGTCTTTATATTTTTATTCACTCATGGTTGTTTTAAGCAAAATGTTGTCACAAAATAACTAACAAAATAACTATGAAATTAGTTGTAGTATAATAAAGCGACACCAATGATTTCAGAAGGGGGACGGGTCTGCATAGGTATGAAATGCAATGCATGAACAGTCTGAATACAGGCACCCTGAAAATTTTCCATGTGTATTATTTATGATACCATGCCTACCTGAGGTGAGGTAATAATAATTAGAAAATGTTTGATTTTGCTAATTCCAAAATACGCTCCTTATCTTAAGGATAAAGACACATACAGACATGCCTCTAAGAAGGTATTGTTGTGTCCTTCAAGGCGATACTCTTGCCTTATCCACAGTAACAAACCAGTCACTGCCACTAACACTTACTACATTATTAACAGAGTAGCAACACACCTGCAACCCTAATTTGGCATCCCTTTTTTTGATCGCTCTGTTTTCTTAAGGGAACCGGTATTATAAGTGGGCCTTTTTTTTTTTTTACAGGTTTTATTGCCCTTGGCCGGTTGTCTATTTGCATAAAAAAATATAAGTATCTCACTAAATATCCATGCACCGCTACTCCTAATGCGGCAGCTGAATTGATTTAGAAGTACAAATAATCTCATTGCACATGCAGCATTTCATCATGAACCCACATTTTAAGGGAAGTAGCTTAGAACGTGGCCAAACTTCTAGAAAGAGCTGCAAGCATTAGTTGATTTGAAAATTAAATATTTGTCATGTCCAAATTCTCAATGCTACATGTTAATTCTATAGGCTTTGATCGGTTTCCATAGACTATAGATATTCCTGTTAACAGAAAAGGGCCTGTTAGTTTCATGTGTTGTGATAAAAGAGGAGCAGAAAAAAACAAGAGATATAAGTGACCCCCACGAGTTTTTGGTGAGGATGGTGGCTAGACAGGTAAGCTAACCAGGCGAGTGTGTTCATCAGTTATGACAGACTTGAGAAAATTAGGTTTAAGTATAGCACCAGCTCAAATTAAATCCTAAACTAAATATATATAAATATAAAAATAAACAAACATAAATATGCCTTTAAAGTAAGGAGAAAAAAATGGGGTTTCTATATGCTATAATGTAAGAAATGGGATGTGGTTCCTTACCAACACACTTAAATTATTTTGTTAAAGAGCAGCCTTGAGAATATAAGGGTAACAGCAAGATAATCTTATAAATGTTCATATATGAAGTTCATTGCTCAAATTTGGGGCCGGTAAATAAATAAAAAAAAACATTTATTCTTGTGAACAATCATGCCACCAAAATATACTCAAGCATCATGTTCAGTGATAAAGTAGAGTTGAGTTACTGAATATTCTTTTGAAGAATATTAGATCATGGGGGAAGGAAGATGTAGCCACCGGTTATCACATGGACGACCCCAAGTAAACCTCTATATGAAATTAAAAGTTTCCCCAAGAAATTAACCATACCATCAGGCAGAAGGAAGAAAATATACGTGTGGGTGTGCAACTGTGCATGCCATTGAAGTGTGATGGTGGTCTAAAAATCAAACTTGAGGAATCAATCTAGGGAAAGAAGAGTATTAAGTATGATTAACACGATGGAGAGGGAAGGATAATTGAAGTGGTGTATCATCCCACCTGAGGAGTAGCCATTGCTTGCGTTGGAGTGGCCCCGATGGTCAGCCCTATACGGTGACATCCGCCCTCTGTCGTACGCCGAGCTGCAAACCACAACACTGTCAGCAACACTCAAGGACTTCTGTGTTATACCACTACACATACACCACAACGGTGCACACACACACACACACACACAAACTCACACAAGAGAAGTTAGTATTTATCCGAACACACGGTATCCGAAACTCTGTCTGAAGGCAATCAACAAACAGCTATAATCTGTTTTCATAAATACTCTTTTTAGTTTCAATGTAGAGCAAAATAACAAACCCTTATCATAATCTGTTTTCATAAATACTCTTTTTAGTTTCAATGTAGAGCAAAATAACAAACCCTTATCATAGTTCCATAAACACCAATAACATAAAAATGGAAAACAGAAAAAGAGCAACAAATGTTATTCGATACGTCATCAGCTTTATGCAAGGCGGCTGAGCCAACTGTCTCGAAGCAGGATCGAAGATTTATGTAATTATATGCAGATACCATACAACTAATGTATGTGAATGCTTGTATCAAAATTTTACATTGATTAATTATTCTATCAAGGCATCAAGACTCCTCACACACTATTTCACACAATTAGACAGCAGAAGGAATCTCCTGTCTATCTAAAGCAGTGGTTCCCAAACTGGGGATAATTTACCACCTTGGGGGTAATTTAATAGTTTTTCGGGGATAATGGAGGGATGACAGAAAAAATATATATATCTAATGTAATATAGCCATATACATATTGACAACATTTTGTGAAAGGGGTAGCACGCCTAATGTGGTAAATTGGATAACAAGCTGAAAAGGTTTGGGAACCACTGATCTAAAGCGACATAAAGCATCAATGAAGCACACATGTAAGGGGTATTGATTTTTTTTTCTTCACTTTAGTCAGTGTTTGGACAGAATTACTGTTCACTACAGCTGACATATGTATTGTTGCAACCTACAGTACAATGACAGCAAAGCTTGCAAGGCATAAGCATCTACTTTACTTACTTGAAAGAATGTTCTTTGCTATGTTCAATAGTAGTACATGATACTATGACATCAACAAACTACATTGGAATTTCATTAAAGGAGAAGCGTACGAATGACAATGTGGATTCATCTCAGGTGCAAGGAAGGCTCTAGTGGCCTTGTAGCGCCACCAATTACAGAAAACCCAGATACTTGGGATGGTCTTAAAAGGGGTGTCAATTTTAACTGTTTTAACTAATTTTAACTTTTGAGAAGTCTACTGCATATAGATAATCTCGAGATCTGTGAAAAAAGCTCCTAGACAAGAGTGTAAAACAAGTGTAAATTCAGATGTGTTGGACTGAGGAGGAGGTAAAGAACCGTATTTCTCAAGGTAATGCAAACAAATGAGCACGTGGAGCAAGGCGTGGCACCTCCGGCGAGTATGACGCAGGGCAAGACACAACACAACTGCCAACAGTCACTTGATGCAAACTACGTCTTGCACTCAGGATGACGTGTGTAGAGTTAAACCAATCGATCCAGACATAACCATATCATCTGTTCAACATCGTATAATTCGAAATATAAAACGTAGTCTATTAAAACTGTTGAGATGCATACACGAACACATTATTACCTATTTGTCTTCATGGGTCGCCTAGCCCGGTACAGTATATATGGAAAATGAAAGTTTCTGACGTAATCTCCTTCCTGTTGAGTAACTTTGTAATTTAAGTAGTCAATTTCCGGAGGCGGAGGTGGCGGCGGCGGCGGCAGGAGTGGTAGCGGTATATAGTCGGTGTTCGTGAGGTGTCTGTGCTATGCGGATGTTTATGTATCACGCAACATTTGTACCTTCCGGGTTATTTTTTGTAAGTTCCCATGATTCAGCACAAACCGGCGTACTACACAATAACACGACAAGTACTTCAGTTATGTTTGCTACTTCACCCTATACTGTTTTCCGTCTGTGTCCGAGCAGGTGGGTATAAATGATTAATAAATGACACACCGCGACCAGGCGTCTCATACACGGTAACTTTGATGGACAGATCGAAAGATAAAGTCGATAGTTAAATAGACTGAGAGGTAGAAAGACAGACAGATAGATATAAAGTAAGATGGATTGAGTAATAGATTGCACAGAAATAGGTCACTTTTCCATTACCTCACAATTCTTACTCACACAGCGTATACAATAACACATGTTTGTCTACAATGACTTGATTGTTATGGGCAGGTATGAGGATCACTGTTGTCTTATCATTACAATCATTATCATTATTATTATCATTATTATCATCATATTTTTTTTATAAAGATAATGCCTACTACGCCATTTGAAATTTATGTTAATCATGAATACATTAAACATATTCCCCAATCATCTTGAACAACAATAACAACACCAAAACCAAAACAAACACCAACACCAACAACAACAACAACACTACCACCACCACCACCACCACCACCACCAACACCACCACCACCACCAACAACAATAACAACAGTAATATAATGTATGCATAACACGGAAAAAAAGAACCACAGACAGGAAAAATAAAGCCTTCCGGTGGAGAGAGAGAGAGAGAGAGAGAGAGAGAGAGAGAGAGAGAGAGAGAGAGAGAGAGAGAGAGAGAGAGAGAGAGAGAACCCGTACAACACAACACTTTCGCGGGAGAAGAAATCACTAACATTTATAGCTATACCTGGAGAGTGTGACGTTAAAAGTGTGAACAGCCAACGGTGGTGAGACGGAGGTAGAATCACAAGGGTCTACGCCTGTTGTGGTAACGCTTGAGGATCGGATGGCAATGTGGTGACAAAGATACGAGGATACACTTCATACGAGTTTGTTCATACCACTTCACCGCCACAACACTATCATTAATTATTACTGGACATGGACATTATATAAAACTGCACATAAATTGTACTCTTAGTCACATACACCCACAACGCAATGTTAAGGAGTAAAGGACATGACAAGTTTTCATAATATTTCCACCTTACCGACCGTTCATCTCTCTTTCACATAAACCTGAATGCCATGCAGTTATAAATGTCCTACGATGTCCTAGGAATCATTAGTATAGTAGAGTGACTCCCAGCTGAAGTGTGCCGAAAAACTTTGTATAATGGCTATACTTCCTTGCGTGACTATTCTTTGGTCAAGCACTTCTTAGGCGGTCTGGCGGTGTGGTCAGCCACTAAACAGCTGGGAGGGAGACAGACTGCCGGATTACAGGCTATTAAGCAGTTGGCGGAGAGAGAGAGAGAGAGAGAGAGAGAGAGAGAGAGAGAGAGAGAGAGAGAGAGAGAGAGAGAGAGAGAGAGAGAGAGAGAGAGAGAGAGAGAGAGAGAGAGAGAGAGAGAGAGAGAGAGAGAGAGAGAGAGAGAGTGTGTGTGTGTGTGTGTGTGTGTGTGTGTGTGTGTGTGTGTGTGTGTGTCCCAATAACCCATCGATCATCTTTAGCTCGCTTATCTCCACCTCAATAATAACAATAGTTTCCCTCTTCGCTGTCTCCAGACCACCACAACAGCATCACCGTTACCATAACCACCACCTGCACCACTCTTTGAACGCAGCTCTCCAAAAGAAAGCCAACGATGGACTCAGCTAGTAATTGATGCGTCCCATACAATTTTTTTTCTTCCCCTTTTCTCTCTATCTTTGTCCTGCTACTACTTACTACTACTACTACTACTACTAGACGCTGCAACTCATTTATCAGTATCAACTATACATTCGTTTCAATCATGTAATATAATCATCATCATCATCATACGTAATTTCAAAGACCCTTCCACCTTCCACCTCTCAGTCAGCTGGAAGAAGATTGATAGTAAGAACTAAATGCCTTAAATTCTCCGTAAAGCCCCTCGTCCGATTATCAGTACTTATGGTTTTATCTCTTATCTATCGATTGGACTTGGGTGCGATTATTCCACAACATTACGAAAGAAAAGAACGCCTTAAATTAATTACCAGTCCATTCTGTCAAAAGGTCTCAAACTGAAGTGAAAACAAACCTCAATAAAAATCTATACACATGTAGCTGTCCCGTCATCTGCCTACCACTACTGACATCTGGAGACACTATGGTCAGTCATACTCACATACTTTGCGATGGGGGTTGATGGCTCGGTAAACTGTAGAAGTAGAAGTAGTAGTAGTAGTAGTAGTAGTAGTAGTAGTAGTAGTAGTAGTAGTAGTAGTAGTAGTAGTAGTAGTAGTAGTAAATATTTTAACTTCCTGCATCCGGGACCATAATTGTAGTGTACATACGCGCGGTTATCAATATGCCACAAATCCAATTGTGTTATCTGTCCATTCAACCAACAGAACCTTTATCAGAGATGGACCAGAAATTCCCAAAGATGGCCAGCTACTATATACCTCTACCATTCCTCCGAAGACCACAGGATTGTAATAGTTCATGCGTCAGGTTACACACACACACACACACACACACACACACACACACACACACACACACACACACACACACACACACACACACACACTAACAGAGCCGATTCATAGCAGCCATCAACATTTAACGAGAGATAAGAAAGAAAAGGAATGTATGTATGAGAAAGAGAGAGAGAGAGAGAGAGAGAGAGAGAGAGAGAGAGAGAGAGAGAGAGAGAGAGAGAGAGAGAGAGAGAGAGAGAGAGAGAGAGAGAGATAACCATTCCAGAAGTGTTCGCCCATCGTAATTTCGCTAATACTACACACGACTGGCTCAACATAGGAGGCAATGAGTGGCCGTGCTCAGTGCTGTTGGTCTACGAGCCCATCACCTCATTACAGGCACGTACAGGAAGGGGTAGCAGTGACTATATAGCTTACGTTCCGCCTCTTGTGCACCGATTATTATGAAACACCACTACTACTACTACTACTACTACTACTACTACTATAACTACCACTACTACTACTACTGCTGTGTCTAGTTCGTGCACAACAACAACTCAGCCAATCGAGAGAGCTGATCAAACACAGTAGGGGTCCAAACACAAGAGTACAGGTAACCAACAGGGTGGGCGGTGTGTGGGTGGGTGGGTGTGGGTGGACGTGGTGTGTGGTGACGCAATACCCCCCTTGTTTTACCCCAGTCTTGGCGTAGGGCTGGGAGGTATGGATGGAAGGGGGAAGACAGGCGGAGAAGGAGAGGCTTCGCGTGCCGGGGATTACCTGGTACAAAGAGGACACGGTGATCTTCCTGGAGTGACGGATGTTATTTCGAGGACGGAAGCGAGTTGTAGAAGTAATACCGAGGCGACGGTTGACTGGATAAGGGTAGGATGAAGGGAGGTTTGATGGGGGTGGTAGTGATAACCTACATCAATGGTATGTATGTGTGTGTGTGTGTGTGTGTGTGTAGTAGGTCAAGAGGCGCGGGGGAGGAGGGGGAGGAGTGGGAGGACAAGGGGTGTGATAAAAAGTATGAAGTCTTATTAAAGTTGATCGACAGGTGTGAGTTATGGTCGCTGGTGAGATCATTGACAGACTGAAATGAGATATAGACACGATCATAATCATCATCAGCCACCACCACCACCACCACCACCACCACCAGGAAGAGAAGGACACGCGGGTTTGTGGAATGCAGTGGTACGAGAGAGAAGCTTTATATACGTCACACGCAAGAGAGGGTAAAAAAAAAGCGGGTTCTCCATTTCACAATATTACTTTCCTATTCTAAACAAAAACTTTTAAACCCGAAGACTAATTCTGATTCGACAAGATTTTCTACACGTAACTGTCTTTTTGTGTGTGTGATATAAAAGTCAGTAAATAGCTTAGTAATGGTTGGAATAGCATCACAAACGTATAACACAACACTCGGTAATCAACACTTATAACCCCTAGAACACACGCACCCATAGAAGTTCAACAATACAATTAATAATGCCTACAAATAGATCAACAATAGGTACACACAGACAATCACACACAATACTCTTCAGGATCAACACTCATTCACAACACACTCCCAGACGCTTTATAAACACAGTACACAACAACAGTCTACACACACACACACACACACACACACACACACACACACACACACACACACACACACACACACACACACACACACTACCTATAGCCAACCATCAGCACTCCGCCACCACCCACTCCCTTCTCAACACCCAAGACACAGTTTGTTAACACAGTACACAGCACCAACACCAACACATGCAAAACAGCCGCGAGAGCTGAGCCGCGGCGCACCTTAGCACAACACCACACCTCCACTCGCCGCTAAGCACTGGCCTCCCACCCCAGCACTGATGGCCTCAAGAGAAGCCACAAAAAATTATGCTGGGTAGCTTATCTGCCAGACACACTGCGAACACTATTTTGAAGCATGATGAAAGCGGAGTGTACACGATAGAGAGTAAGATGTTTGTGTACCATTATGACATGGCTGAAGATTGAGTTACACACACATACACACACACACACAGACAGGCAAGAAGGCACGAAGGCACGCACGCAGGTATGTACGCACCCAGGCACGCACACACGCACCTGTACAAGGAAATAATATAACCAAGGTCATTAGAACTCGTGCAGCATATACCAATGAGGGAGTGATGAAGCACATACCCAAACAGACCCAGACAGCAAACCAGGAAAAGGATTCAGTCGTAGTACACGCACAAACAAATAAATAAATAAATGAATATATGATAATGATATATAAACAAACAACATCTGCAAAACACACGGACGCTAATGAATGAATGAATGAATGAGTGAAATCCTGAACGAAAAACATAACACAAGCTCGCACGAACATAATTACAATGATTCGTGTAAAAAAGAAAAAATAGTCACGTAACAATTTGAAGCTTGAGAGACGCAAGACACAAAACTACGAGGAGGAGGACGACGAAGAGAAAGACGAAGAGGAAGAAGACGAAGAGGAAGAAGTGGAGATGGAAGGATGGAGAAGGGTGAGGGACAAGAGGCAAAGGTGGTAAGGTGACGGTCAAAGGGAGAGGAACAGAAGGGAAGGGAAGGGAGTGGAAAGGTATTTGGTAAGGAAAGGGAAGGTATGAAGATGGGAGAAGGAGACGGTAATGGATGGAGAGTGACAGGTAGGGAAGGGAAGCGAAGCATTGAGGGAGAGAGGAGTGGGGGGGAAAGGGAGATAGAAGGGTGAAGGGAGAGTAAAGGGAGAGATTGAAGGATGAGGAAGAGTTGTAAATGGAGGAAGAGGAGGAGAGCTATACTAATGATTGAGGAGGAGGAGGAGGAAACAGAAGATAAGGAAGAGCAGATGAGATTAAGAGATAGGAAGGGAGAGCACTACAGGGAGGGGAAAAGGAGGAGGAGGAGCAGAGACTGGAGATAAGAAGATGAGAGATGCAACACAGTATCGGGACAGAGGGAGGGGAGTCAAGGGGGTGAGGCGGAAGGGGTGGGGGTCTGTGGGTTAAGTTACTGTACCAGCCTGTTCAAGTCATTACCTACGTCAGATGTGTTAGGGAGCGACACTCATTCATCTTCAAGGCCACGTGCTCAGACCATCATCACCTGGGATATCATTTGCAAGATTTATCCATCCAGTACAATTTCGTGTATCCCAGTGACTGTTCCCTTCCTTATCTCCAACGCTTTCCGGGAAATGTATCGTTTTTTTATCACATTATCATTACATTATAGTGTTTTATATTTGCTTATCCTATCTTTCTCATTTGACTTATTATTCTTAACAATTATCGCACTCCTACGTATGATTCTCTTCCTTTTTTCATAACTACTTGCAGTTCTATATATAATAAAGCCGTGAAATTTAAGCAAAAGCAAAAATCATTAATATAGCGTGGTGCCCGGCGGTCATCCTCGGCTGTCAACATAAGGAGGACAAAGAAAGCAACAGGACAAGTGACACAGCGGGACAAGACAGGGAGGGGGTGATGGACGGAGCAGGTGAGGCCGCAAAGCAATAAGTTACCTGGGGTAGTCGTCTCCCCACTCTCCCATCGGTGGTTCCTCATGATATTGGAAACTGAAAGAAACGTCAGACAGTGTTGAAAGCAGACTCCAGCCATCACAGTCAGCTGCTGCCACATAGATACACCTCAACAGAATCACAATACAGCTGATCCGAGAAAATAGTTGTGGCTAATACAAACCGTAATTAAAATACATGTGTGTGAAATGCATATGTTAATCAATAAATAAAAAAGTAGATGTTAATTTATATAGTAAAAATTGGATATGTGAGGAATACATACATATTTACAACCAAACATACATACATACATACATATAAAATCAGACTGGAAAAAATATTACAATCAGAAGTGTGTGTGTGTGTGTGTGTGTGTGTGTGTGTGTGTGTGTGTGTGTGTGTGTGTGTGTGTGTGTGTGTGTGTGTGTGTGTGGAAGCATTGGCATCATTCCAAGACAAGTGTGTGTTGATGTCTGAAACGTGACTTGAAAATACATGAGATAGGAAAGTAAGATAACAATGGAAGACTCAATAAATATATATAAAACAGAGAGAGAGAGAGAGAGAGAGAGAGAGAGAGAGAGAGAGAGAGAGAGAGAGAGAGAGAGAGAGAGAGAGAGAGAGAGAGAGAGAGAGAGAGAGAGAGAGAGAGAGAGAGAGAGAGAGAGACTGAAAAGAAAAGTGAAGAGTAATGTCAACAGTAATGAGTGAGGAGAAGGAGAAAAGAAAAAGGGACGCGACTTAACACTGAAGAAACCAGTCCAATGCATGACAAAGCAATAATATGACTGGTAGTTTAACTCTCTCTCTCTCTCTCTCTCTCTCTCTCTCTCTCTCTCTCTCTCTCTCTCTCTCTCTCTCTCTCTCTCTCTCTCTCTCTCTCTCTCTCTCTCTCTCAAAAAGACTGAGAAAGTAGAGCAAAGATAACTGCTTGATATAGGATGAATGGTGTTGCTGGTCAAGGCTCTGTATCTGTTTGTAGGGATGACCTAATATAAGAAGTAGAAAAGATAAAGCGAGAAACAGGGTCACAGGAAAGCGGAGAATGTAATGGAAACACGATGGAAGAGAGAGTGAGGAATGGTGAAGATATAGTAAAGAAGGATAGTGTGAACGTTAAATAACATGACATAATGAGTGATGATAAGGAGTGGGTGGGTGAGTGAGAAAGAAGGAAGGCAGGGTGTGTTGGTGCAGGTGCAGATGTGGGCGTGACTGTGAGTATTGGAGGTGTACCGTGTAGTAGTCTTACCTGGAGGCGTGGGAGGCCTGGTCCCAAGGGTCGTCGCGGTACACTCCGTTCATCACGCTGCTCCTGGAACAACACAAACAAACACCATCAGCACTAACACCAATACCACCACAAACAATAACAATATTAACAATAACAATAACAATAATAATAATAATAACAATAACGTAGTGAACCAGTAAGCTCGTTCGCCTCTGTAAGAAACAATTTGCGGTTCTGTTGTATGTCAGAGAAAAAGTTGAAGTCATGCATTCCTCACAAGTATGTTGCACGTATACGAATGTTCGCACGCACGTGTAAGCACATACTGATGTTATTACACGCGTACACACACACACACACACACACACACACACACACACACACACACACACACACACATATGTACACTACGCTCTAGGCTGCTTTCACTCGGCCTCCGCACATCTCTCTATTGCTTGTCTGATGGGACGAGTAGCAGCGGGCGGCAAGTATTGACTCCTGCCTAGTGCGTCACAGGGAGAGCCATCAAGCCTTCCTCATCACCAGGCTTTCCTTGCTACATAAGCGTCACGCATCACCATACTCCTCCGCATGAATGTTCCCGGTTCATCCAATGTCAGCGGGGCGGTGTGTGTTACCCTCTCCCGCGCCTGCACTGCCGGGGCTTCCTGTTCACGCGTGAGGAATTTTGTTTTTATTCCCACCACGCAATATGTATGTATTAGAAGTCAGTAACAATCAAATTACTGAAGCAAATACACTTAATCCAGCGATAAAAGAAACGTAACCCTATTATCTGGTGTACCGCTTAGGAAAATAGTATTCAGTAAATAACAATATATCTTGTAAATGGTCTTCAGATCCTATTATGCCTGACTGAACACTATGCAGGAGTCATCTTCCGACTGTATTAGACTATTCCTTTTATTTGTTGTTCTAAATCTGCTTATTTGAACATTCATATCGAGGAAAAGTGGCACAAGACCAGTAGAGGTGGATGGAACCGGTTGAGCAGCACCTCGGCAACACATCGTCCCATGCACCCCCTTTGGCCACATCTTGTCCCTGTGTTGCTCGACGCTGTACACACTACACACCACAATGCCTTGCCACACTCGGTCACACACGTCTTTCCTCATCCCTACTGTGACGCTGGGCCAAAGTTGAAGGCTAGTCGTGTAAATAGAAATTCTAACTATGAAAGACTGACCTTCTCTTCATCCACCTTCACGCAGAGTGTCACTAGCCAAGCTGTGGCAGACCTTTCTTTTTTCTCCCTTATTTATCTATTTTTTCCCCTGAGCGCCAGCACATGCCAAGGCCGTCCTCCCGCTGCTAGGCCTTGACGGGCGAAAACAGTCTCCGTTGCATTTTGGGTGGACGTTATCTGCAACGTGATCGGTATTTGGTGTTGTGTTTCATTAGTGGCGACGATGTAAGCTTGACCACTGTCCAGAACGCGGCGGACCCTTGGCTAGCTAGAGTCCTTCCGTGTGGCGCCGCGGCAGGTGGAGAATGGGGACACAGGACACCATCGGCTGAAGGCAAATTAAGACTAGAAGGCTCTTCATTCCGTAGTTTAAGAGTCTGTGATGTGTATGAAGTTGAGGGTACCGACGAGATGCTCTTTTTGAGTGCGTTCAATCGCGTGCCGGTCAGTGAAATATGAAACCAAATTTATTTATATTTTCACACAACCGTCAAGACAAAAATAATTCCATGCGTAGTTGCAGCAACGAAGAGAGAGAGAGAGAGAGAGAGAGAGAGAGAGAGAGAGAGAGAGAGAGAGAGAGAGAGAGAGAGAGAGAGAGAGAGAGAGAGAGAGAGAGAAGGGGGTGTGGAGGTGGACTGGTCACATTCCTGGTGTCAAGAACTTTTTCGTCTCAGACTCGTGCTGTCAGTGACGATGACGGTGATGGTGATGGTGACGGTGGCAGCATTTGGTAGTGTCTTGCAGCATCATATACTTTCCTAGATGTCTCAAGCCTAAAACGATGCCTCGGAGGAAACAAAAAACAGTGCAAGTAGTTCAAGGACAAAGTAGAAGTGAACCTGAATATCACACCATAAAATAATAATAAGAAAAGAAAAAAAGTGTAATATAGTGATGAAGAAAATAGATAAGACGGAGAGAGAAGACTGAAGAATTTCCACGATATAAGTAAAACGCAGAATGCACAAGACTAAATAATAAAAAAAAACTAAAACTCTCTTGAATGAATCGAAAGAAGGCATAAAAAGATGTTCTAGGTTGGTGTTAGTGGCACAAACAAGGTAAAGTTTTAGTAGGTTAGTAGTGAGCAGCAACACCACCACCACAACCACTACAACCACAACCACAAACCGGTGCTATAAAAGTCCAGGAGAGAGTAATATGCAATAGATTTACAACAGGTTAGTGTAGTTTCCTTATCCATCATTAACTCGAGCTGCAAGTGGAGAGTGTAACAAGGACAGACGAGATGATTAAGATTCTGTATGCATCAGTTACCGTCCGCCTCTTGACCTTGCGAGTAATGCGAGAGGTGAGGCGTAGTTCTTTGCCTCCCCCTTGCATCCCTCCCTCTCTCGCCTCCTCCTCGTCCTCCTCCCCCTCCTTCTCTTACTCTACCTGTGACGCGTGACAATGAACATAAGAGTAATCTCCACTCCATACACTTGTCTCCACCCTCACCACGCCTTACAGAGTTTCATTATTGTTTGGACTACCTCTGATAAACCCCATCTATTAGTTTGTATGAGTCTTGTCTAATCTCCACCACTATCTCTCTCTCTCTCTCTCTCTCTCTCTCTCTCTCTCTCTCTCTCTCTCTCTCTCTCTCTCTCTCTCTCTCTCTCTCTCTCTCTCTCTCTCTCTCTCTCTCCGTCCTTCGACCACGCATCAAAAGGTCCTCAAAGCACGCATACACACACACACACACACACACACACACACACACACACACACACACACACACACACACACACACACACACACACACACACTCCAAACTGGTTTGCTTGCGTGTGTAAAACATCGTCATTTGTTTGACTTGCTCTCCACTCCAGCGATATGCGTCATGGTCTCTCTCTCTCTCTCTCTCTCTCTCTCTCTCTCTCTCTCTCTCTCTCTCTCTCTCTCTCTCTCTCTCTCTCTCTCTCTCTCTCTCTCTCTCTCTCTCTCTCTCTCGTTGCAGTCATTGAAGGCACAGCAGGTACAGGTGGTGCAGGGGACGCCGTCAAGGGTTATCACCAACTCTTCATTCACTGACAAGGCTCGGTCGGCGGGGATAACGATAACAACACACCACGTCTCTCCACCACAACAACACACCCTCCACCACAACAAAACACACCCGCCATTGCAACACACCAGCCTGCACCAACACACCAGCCTGCACCAACACACCACACCACACAACGCCACACCACGCCACGCCACGCCCCTGCCACGTAATGCACTACACTTTTGGCTACACTGGTGAGTACAGAGTGAGTCGCCTTATCATGTATATACCTGGTGGTGGTGTTATCTGGTATACATTGAGACGCAAACACTTGTCCTCTCTGCTGTGATCTCTGCCGTCGCCTCTCTCCACCAGACACTATGAATGAGTTTGATTAGTATCTCTAGGTATTATCATTCTCCTTTTTTTTTTGTATCTCTTGTAACTCCCTTTAACACCTTACTGTATACTGCGCATCGGTACACACAGATTCTTTTTCTTTTTTTATCCACGAAGTTCATGTGTTGTTTTAGTAGTGAGGCAGCGATTTTACAGCTTCACGTTACCTATAAACTGTACTTGTCTGCTGGTATATAGAGGTTCAGTTCTCCGTTGTTGTAAGATGGAGTGCACTTTTTATACAACGCTAAGAGAGCACACTTGCCGCTGTCTGATTGTATGTAGACATGAGCCGTGTTTCAATATGTATGTACGTATGTGAATATCTACTAGCTTCACTGTGATTGTTTTGCTTCCGTTCATGCACTCGCTTTCAGTTTGCAAGGATTGAAATTCTGGTAAACTCTTTCTTTCTCTTTTTTTTTTTCTCTCTCTCTCTCTTGCTCTTTTTTGTACAGCAGAATATGTATTAATTAAACGGATGGCGAGGCGACGGTATTGTTGTGATGTGTGAGGCAGCGTGGCAGTGTGGCAGTGTGGTAGTGTGGCAGTGTCTCCGCTTCCTAAGAGTGCGACACCTCATTTTTCGGTTATTAACTTTGTAGGTGATGCGTGTGTCCCATTGTTAGGGTTGTGGACAAGGCCGTGTCTCGCGTCTCGTCTGTGTGTGGTGTCTGATGTTGGTCTTTGTCATTATGTCTG
>JAPQNM010000045.1:6285095-6292595 GCA_029783475.1 Metacarcinus magister | reverse complement strand
CCACGCGCCGTCCCATCAGTCCCGCGGTCACTGCCTCCCATCCCTCGCCTTCCATCCCTCGCCTCCCATCCCTCGCCTCCCATCCCTCGCCTCCCATCCCTTGCCTCCCATCCCTCGCCTCCCATCCCTCCGCTTCGCAACAGTACACAGTGCACGCTAGTCAAGGCTAAGGCAACATCCGCTCCTCCGTGTTGATGTGGACGGCGATAGCGGTTATCGTGCCATAAATATAAAGGTGACGTTATAGATATCATGTGGTAACACCTGTCACCTGCAAGAGTCCCGCCTTGCCTTGCCTTGCCTTGCCTTGCCTTGCCTTGCCTTGCCTTGCCCCGTCCCGCCGCACCTTGCCTTGCTTCACCCTTCTGACAGACACTCACGAACCTTTAAGCGATAAGTAGGTTATGGCCTTGACCCTCGGAATGACTCCCTGCACGCACGCACGCACACATACACACACACACCAAGAAAACACTTCTCTTCCCTCATAGTGCTTCGTACCTGCGTAGGAAGCTAAGCGGCAAATTAAGTTACACACGTGAGTTTCCAAGACTGACTTCCTCACGTGCAAGCTGTCGTAGTTACTTCAGCTAATCCCTGTAATTCCTTGCCTAGTAAATATGTATAAACCACAACACAACTCTTAATCTTCCCTCCTTGGTAAGCTTTCTCCTTCATATAGAGGAAATTAGATGATTTCAAAGATTTATCCATAAATGAAGAACCACAAGGCCAAGTAGAACCAAAAGGAGTAGAGAAAAAGAAGGAGAGAAGGCGAGGCGTGGGAGAAAAGTGAGGAGTCGAGGAAAACAAAGAGGAGGAGGAAGAAGAAAAGGAAGAAGAAGAGGTGGAGGACGGAAGAAGAGCAAGAGGACACTGCACTTTGCAACCTCAGATGATGACCATCGCGTATTACAGACACACGAGAAACCACAATAATATAAGACGTTGTAGGTGCAGCTCGCCCACCGATGAACGGCTCCCATCACCTGTCTGGCTCAGCAGGGAATAATCCGACTGGTGACATCAGCATTAAGGAACCTGACTACCCACACCTGCCTTCCCACCTACCTACCTGTCTGTCTGTCTGTCTGTCTGACGTTACCACAAACTGACACACATACACACATACATACACACACACACACACACACACACACACACACAGTGAATCACATTGTTCTATATAAATTGAGACTAAGTGATAATATTGATACCAACCCTTATATCAATACCAAAACTGTCCTTATCGTGATAATATTTGACCAACTTCGATGTATCATCATCCACGTCATGGAAAAAATTATAAAGATTTTTTTTTTAAACTTATATAACAATTAAGACTAAACGCATAATCTAATTTCTCCTATGTTTGAAAAAGAAAACAGCAGGGGTGAGGAAAAAGAGAAAGAGAAAGAGAGAGGATTAAAAAAAACGAAAAATTGGCAGAGCACAGAGGTCAAATCCTTAGGGTCAGGTGAGAGGCAGGTAAGAGTGGGCCAGTGGGAGGGTGCAAGATAACCAGTTTGGATCAGTCTTGCTTTCAAACATTCATGCAATCCTACCATGCATCATTACAGTGTATCGTCTTTAAACATACTGACAAAACTTGATAGGCGTCCCTGTGGCGTTACCAGAGTATGTGTTAAGGTGTTAAGGTGATGTACACTCTTCCTATCATCGCTACCAGTGTGTTCATGATCATTGTTGTTATTATTATTATCATCCTCGTCCCCTTTAGTGCCATGACTCAGGTTCTGTTTGGTATTACATCAACAAAGGAGATAGTTTTTACACATTGTCACCTGCTCTTCTCTTCTTCTCTCCTTCCTTCCGCTGTCTCTTATTGTTCCCATAAGACTCATTTTTCTCACACACACACACACACACACACCAACCGTTTCGTCACTCTCTTCACTTTCCTTCCTCTCACCAATCATACAATCCCATTAAATCCCATTACATCCCCCTACTCTCCCTCAATCCATACACTAATCCTTTGAATCCCTTGACGCAAGAGTTAAGAGTAAATTGCTGTAACAAGTATCAGTAATATGATTTTCTTACGCAGGAAATTCCGTAGATATCACACTTAGGCTACTCCCTCCTCCCTGCCTGCCTGCCTTCCACCTTGCCTACCTCCCTGCCTCCCTCCCTGTCCCTCTCCCTCCCTCTCTCCGTTAAGACAATAACGGAGAGGCGCCTGGAGGAGAGTGGAACAGGTGATGACGCAGTATTGAGCGTTATCACACCTGCTGATCCTAATAAGACAACCTCACCACACCCCACCCCACCACACCCTCACTCACCACCACCGACCCACTCGCCTACTGACACACACACACACACACACACACACACACACACACACACACACACACACACACACACACACACACGAAGAATTTTGTGGTACGGTAATACATAAAATTAAACTCCATTACTCACTCATGTTGCATTTTTTTTTATCTCTCTCTCTCTCTCTCTCTCTCTCTCTCTCTCTCTCTCTCTCTCTCTCTCTCTCTCTCTCTCTCTCTCTCTCTCTCTCTCTCTCTCTCTCTCTCTCTCTCACCAAGTAATTAAAGTTAAGTAATGTCACCCCAGGAAAGGTCAATCAAAAACATAATCACGTGCTGTCTCCAGGTCACCACTTGACCCTTATCTAATCAGTCTCAGCTTTGGACACCGTGGGGGAACTCATTGCCTTTTCTCTCTCTCTCTCTCTCTCTCTCTCTCTCTCTCTCTCTCTCTCTCTCTCTCTCTCTCTCTCTCTCTCTCTCTCTCTCTCTCTCTCTCTCTCTCTCTCTCTCTCTCTCCTTAGTTGTCTTCGCTTAAGTGGATTCCTCAGTGAAGCCGACACGCCCGTGACTTCCTAGTTGACACACGATTGCTCCCTCGCGTCTAACACTCACCGCCCACTTGACTGTGACCTCAACACGTATTACAGTTTTCTATGGGTTTGTGATGCTTCAAGGCTTAGTCACGTCACAGAAATCCAAGTAGGTTATAAAAAGATCTAAGAGTCACATGAAACAACAGTGGTGTAGGTCATATAACGAATAGCATAAGAGGTTTGATTATAATTATCACATAACAGGATTTCAAACGCTATGGAGTGACTATAGAAATGGTTATTGTATAAGAGCGCCGAATACTGACTAGGGTTTACGAATCAAGGTGTGAAGGCCTTACGTTACGAAACAGGGTGAGGCAACAATCTTGACGGTCAACACGCTGTGAGAGACTTGGGGTGATACAGGAGTGTGTGAAAAGCTTACGGATCACAGTGAAGGGTGCGACAGCCTTGAGGAGGATCATAAAACTGTTACAGCTCATGTACGGTTCATTCAAGCGTTAATCAAAGTCATACAGAAGTGTAAAAATGTAAAATTACTCGAATACTCCTTGTCTGATTACGTCCAGAGGTTAAACCCAATGGAGAGAGAGAGAGAGAGAGAGAGAGAGAGAGAGAGAGAGAGAGAGAGAGAGAGAGAGAGAGAGAGAGAGAGAGAGAGAGAGAGAGAGAGAGAGAGAGAGAGAAAAAAAAAGGGGGGAGCTGACAATAATTATACTGCAATGCGCCATCCTCCTCTCTGCAGGTGGGGTTACAATGAACACAGTGTCCGGCTCCAGCACTACGTATGTGCATACTGCATACACATAAACACATCGATGCATAGCAAGACCAGAATGTCTATGTCAATGCAACAAATGGAAGGTAGAGTAAGCATTAACCTTGACGCTGCCACCTCCCCCCCGTCGAGGTGCAGGCAGCGTGGCCCTAAACACACCCTTGAACCAGTCCCTGACCCGTGATGAGAGCGCCTGGCCGCGGCCACCCTCTGGAAAACACTCAGCTTCATAGCTACTCACTCAGACGATCACAATAGGACGAGCAACTTTTTGTCGCCTCTCACAAACGGGTATGAGCCTCGTAACAAGAATATTTGGAACATGGAAAAGTAGCGTCCCACTTCACTCTGAAGGTTTTAACATGAATGTTACTGTTTTCCTGAGGTGTGTTGTCTTGTAATGAGACAAATCTGATGAATGTGGCGGTGTGGTTCACCTGCACACAAGTGACGGAGGTGTTCCCATCGACCCCCCAATTTTGGCACAGTGCTGGCAGAATGCCAAGAGTGTGTTCTCCTGTTGTTCCTGTCCTTCCTTGACAATCATACTAAACACAGCACTACTTCTCTGCTCCTCGACATCAGGTGTCCACCAGTCAACTTTGTATAGACTGCAAATATCAATTCTTTGATAAAAACGCGGCTGCAGGTTCCTTTAATTAAAACCACAAATGTATCACGTCATTTGGTATCTGTGAAGTGAGTTTCAGCAAGTGTGGTGTTCACACACAGGGCAGGACCTTGGCCCATGACTGTGCCTTGATCTATCAGTAATAATAAAATGGTTACATTATCAGAGCCAGCCACGTGATGTGCGTGTGATCATTCCGGGTAGCACAATGCACTACGCCATACTTAGTCACCGCGGAGCTGATGCTTTACAGGACTGCTTCTACACTGAACCACCTTCATTTCAACAAACGCAATGTTATGTTGCAGATGTATGAATGAACCAATCGCTTTTACCCCTGGGTTTAATATAGTCTGGCGAGAGGAGGGGAGGTTATTGAAGGCACTGAGGATCCATAATGATGCATTTATGATGTAACTGTGCGGCTGCCAGGCAACGTGATGATTCCTCAAAACACTCCATCTTATGTTCGCTGCTTCAAAATAACCTGTTTAATTACGACGAAGCGCGGCACGGAGCACGGCACGGCACGGCGAGCACGCGGATCAGACATTACCCTGAAGCTTGTTTACCTTCTCTCTCAAGTCTGTTCATCCTTAGGTATATGCAGTGCTTTTCATCACACTGCAGCTTCCTCAAGACTATGCGCAAAATTATCACTCCCAGTACGAACCAGTTAAAACAAAAGACTAGGGAAGGACATGATTAATACGACGCTTACAACACCTGATAACCACCTGCTTGATTGTTTTATCCACTTTTTTTTCCTATATCATTAACCGTTGGCACCAGTAGGCATGTGGAGGCACAGATGGACTTACCTCGCCTGTTAGTTGGTGTAGGTTTTAGAATTTTTATAGTGACGCCTCGAAAGTTCTCTCTTGAATATGTTGAGAACGTGTGAGGCTTATTACTGCTACAGCCTCAGATGCATATTAACGTTGTAAGTCCCGTCTGAGGACAGCAATTTGGGTAGTCTTTGGCCACTCGGCGGTGATATCAAATATTGAAAAGAGGTTAGCGGATATCGGGGATTCGAACCCGTGACACTAGGCTCCCATGCCCGAACGCTGACCACTGCACCACCACTGCAGCACTGTTCTATTCCTCTTTTCCCCGCGTCGCTGTGAGGGTCAGGGTTAAGAGAACATTATCTTCTTACTGGGAGCGTGATGGAAGGTTGTGGTTGATCTAACTTTCCCAGATGGCATGATTAATAATGTACCAGGTCGTCTCATGATTGACTCTCCGTGACCCTGACCATTTCCTTTTTACCTGAGTCACACCACCACCACCACCACCACCACCACTAGCACCACCAGCACATGACCTAACTCAAACATGCTGCCGTGTACAGAACAGTTGGTCGTTTGACATATCACGCTCATTAGTTTTAGACTCGAAAAAAGTGTACTAGATTATTCACTGCATATTGTAAAACTAGACTCTTAGCCCCATTCCACACCCTTTACTTAAATAGACACACTTGCGTTTATAATATATCGTCACTAATTATAGGCTCATTTATTTACTGGTTAGATGACAAAGGCGGAAAAAATAGTTTAAACAGTTGCCGAACGTCCAAGTATCGTTAGGCTTGATGGGCCGAGCGTCACCCAAACCCCAACCAAGGCTGTTGTATGTGTGGCCTCCAAGTCGGTCACTGCCATACTTGGGCTACACAAGACTTGGATACCACAGTCTTTGTGTGTGTGTGTGTGTGTGTGTGTGTGTGTGTGTGTGTGTGTGTGTGTGTGTGTGAAGGTTGCCGTCACTTTCCACGTCCCAAGTGACACGGGGAAAGCAAGGGGCGGAAAGGCGTGAAGCACAGGGCGTGGAAGGCAAACACACACACACACACACACACACACACACAC
The DNA here is from genome assembly GCA_029783475.1 of Metacarcinus magister. NCBI lineage: Eukaryota > Metazoa > Arthropoda > Malacostraca > Decapoda > Cancridae > Metacarcinus > Metacarcinus magister. The sequence goes on along the minus strand of JAPQNM010000045.1, from coordinate 6,286,455 downwards.
ACACACACACACACACACACACACACACAGACACGTGTATGTGTATGTGTGTGTGTGTGTGTATACTTAATATAGATAAATAGATAGACAAACAGCTAGACTGATTGACTGATATCCTCGTTGATAGATAATAAGACACGTCACGCATCAGGTTACGACCAAACACACATCAATGACATTACTTTCCTCACGTCTGTCTACCACTCGTCTAGCCGCCGTTCAGAGGCGTCCGACACCCTGAGGAACAGCAAGGTGTGAAACGAACACTACATGGCTTACCTGAGCCGGGCAGGGCGGGAGGCAGGGCGGGAGGCAGCGCTACACACCAACACCCACGGTCACTGCCTCAACCAAACTAGCCTCGAGTCACCCACAAGTGCCCCCGATAAGGCTACACACAAACCCCTTTTTCTCGACACCACCTGGCAGCTCTGTGTCGTCTTCCTGCCACAGAGACGCACGCTCAACACAGGGGAAAGGAAGATCACTGGCAAAAAACACTGACACTTGTTCTTAGGCGCAACGAGGTAGTATTAGCCTGGGTGCAGAGGCTGTTTTAACATAGGTATCACTTGTAGCGTTCCTGGTACTTACTATCTTATCGCTGGGAATCTTATCGCACTTATTAATCTGATACGTTGCGGGTCCTCGGTTGTCAAATCAAAAACATCGCATGACACGCCGACTTTGTAATAGGTTCTGCGTGTTGAACAGTGTTATGGCGGGTTGACGGGTCCTTCATCGGTATGCGGAGGGAGGGAGGGAGGGCGGCAGGAGGGAGGGAAGGGAGGCGGTAAAGGAAGGAGTAGGAGAAAGGTAAGGGGTAGGAGGAGGAGGTAGGAGGTAGGAGGAGGAGAAAGGGTAGGTGTGGGAGGGAGAGAATGGAATGTTTTAGATACAACCTGATTCTGATAAAAACACTGCGAGGTCATCTTACTTTGGGCAACGTAGTACATACACATAGCACACACACACACACACACACCACACACACACACACACACACACACACACACACCTTTCATCATCTTCTCTTGTATAGGAAATTCACGCACTGAGGCCTCATTATCACGATGCTAATTGACACAAAGGAGACAGGATGGGCACAGTGCAGTGACGACATCCACAGCACAACGCACACAAAGACACGCAGGAAGGAGCACCAATGAGACACAGATACAACAGAGAAGGGAAGGATAAGGGAAGGAAACTTGTAGGAAATGTCTAAGTGAGAGAGAAATCAGAGAAACCTAGAAACACACACACACACACCACACACACACACACACACACACACACACACACACACACACACACACACTTACACTTGTATATCACCGTGTCACTTTCTCCTTTGTTC
>JAPQNM010000045.1:6257595-6282595 GCA_029783475.1 Metacarcinus magister | reverse complement strand
GAGAGAGATTCCTGTTTCCCTACACATCATCCTTACGACTTTTTCATTGGTACTCAAATTGAAAACCTCAAAACAAGTCATATATTGAAACACAATTTACCTTCCTCCTGTTCTTCCTCTTCTTCCTCCTTCCTTTCTGTTCCTCTCTTTCATACATTCTTCACATCTTCCTTCCTTCCTTCCTTCTTCCTCCTCCACAACCCTCTTATCCTCCCCTCTCCATTATCCTTAATTATATCTTTATCTTGTCATTCTTTCTTCCTCGTCACTTTTCTTCCTCAATTCATTTTCTTATTTCCTCCCTTGTCATCCCTTCCTCCTTCCTCCATTTGTATCCTCCTCCTCTTCATTCCTTAATTTCCTCCTCTTCCTCTTCCTCACTCTTTACTTCTCTTCTCTCTATTACTTTAACTTCTCTCCTCCTCCCAGCCTTTTATTCCTCGTCCTCCTCCACTTCTTCTTTCTATTGCTTTTCCTCTTCATTACCTTAACTTCTCTCTTCCTCGTCCTCCTCTCACCCCAAGACACCCACGGCATACCAAGCAACACGTCTGACCATGACATAAGCATCCCATAATAAAACCACTACCACTACCACAGCCGCCCACACACCCACACACACACACACACACACGCACCTATTTCCACACCCTTAATTCCACATACACAACCCACACCATTACATGTTTCTCGGGCAATGCAGGTAAAGATAAAATGTTACGGAACAGTTTATGGGGAAAAAAAAATTGAATAATAATAATGCAATTGCACCATTCTGAATGTGAGGTTCGTGTAGCCTTTTACTCAATGTTATGGAAGGAGACTTGCTCAACCTATCGTGATAAGATAAGTCACTGGTACACTTCAGCAGCAGCATTAGACGGTGACTTACGAGAAAAACCCATGATTTATTGTATCTAACACCCGTCTTAACTCGCCTGGCTCTAATCCTGTCGAAATATCACGCTGTATGGATAGTGTTGGGAGGAGGAGGAGGAGGTGGTGGTGGAAGAGGTGAACGTATAATGTCAGGTGTTGAGGAAATATGAAGGGTTTACTTGCGTTGTCGGACTGAACCGTGAAGTAAGTGATATAAATAGAAGCTGCAATCGCGAGGCTGATGTGGAAAGAGTCGTGATAAAAGGACACAAGGGTATAAGGGTGACTGATGGACGTGGTATGCGAGGAAATGAATATCTCGTTAGTATACATAGAATTCCACAACCCAAAGCATGAAGACCTAACGACCCCATGAAGGTATAAAGACCCAGGGTAACGGTGTTGTTATAGGAAAAAGTGTGATGTTATTAAACTTATAAATACCCCTTAACCGGCTCTTTAAAGCAAACCTAGACTAATGTTATGAGCGGAAGACACAGAAAGCGCTATGTATATAAACCACAACACACAACTTACACTATATAATAACAAAGAACTGCTAGGTAACAAAAGGAAGGATATGAGGACACAGCCTACTCGTCACATCCTGTCTGGGATTAGAACCTGTTACTAGTACGTCTGTGTTATCAGCTCAGTGCACTTACCATTACGCCACTCATTTGTTAATTACACTCAACACTTTTATCCTGCTTTCCATTACACAGAACCGCCCCTCCTCCCCCCCCTCCCTTCCTGTCTGGGGGCCTTGACGTCACCTCAGTGCAGTAAGGGTTATATCAGTGACGTAATGACAAGCACAGACTTTCCCACACCACGCACCTTATTTTCTCACGCCCACAACTCACGCACTTTCCCACGCAACGCACTTTCTTTCCCACGCCTATACAAAACAACGTGACTCACTTTCTTTCCCACGCCTCTACCACTCACGCACTTTCACACAAGCAGCAGTGCACTCACTTTCGAAAAACAACAACCAGCTCACTTTCCCACACTTACTTTTACACTTAACGCACCTTCCCAAGCCCCTCCCCCACCACACACACACACATACACACACACACACATTTTGTTTTTAATTATGTCGGGCTAAACATTATTGAGCAAGTGAAAACAACAACCCCAGTTAATCAATCAGTGTCAAGTTGAACGTTAAGCTCAGATAACTGCAATGATAACGAAGGGATGCACATACTTAGTCATCATCCCTTCCGCCCACACTCCCCTACACACAAAAAATAATATATATCCTCAGCGTTATAAAAACATTGTCGTTATTGTTGCGTTGGAATAAATAGTTTAATCAGTATATTTAGTTAACCTTCGTTCATGACACCATTAAAGGGAGGAACTTATTTTTTCGCTTCAATATTCACCTTTTGTGTATTATCATTCCTTCAACGAGAGAGAGAGAGAGAGAGAGAGAGAGAGAGAGAGAGAGAGAGAGAGAGAGAGAGAGAGAGAGAGAGAGAGAGAGAGAGAGAGAGAGAGAGAGAGAGAGAGGAAAAAAAGATAGATAAAAATCACAAGAAAAAATGTAACTTATCAAGGCAACGTGACAACAAGGATCACAAGCAGACTCGTCCGTGTAAGAATTTCCACCTTATTGCCCAGAGTGACTTTACATGGACACACACACACCAAAAATGAGAAATAAGATGCTTGATTAAACTGGGGAAACACACACACACACACACACACACACACACACACACACACACGCACACGCACACGAACGCACGCAACAACAAAATATAAATAAATAAATAAATAAAAAATACGTAATGCTTAACCGATGTTCCTTTTCACACCCTGATAACAAGTGACACGCGGCGCTGCACCTGTCTGCTATCAGCCCCGTCAGGAGGATGAAGGGCAAGTGACATGTAAACAGAGAGACCCCAAGGGAGACCGACACTAACCAAAGCGCGGAGTGTTGCTGGTGGTGGTGGTGGTGGTGGTGGTGGTGGTGACGATGTATTTTTTAAGTAAAGGAAGAGATAGGATAGGCTACAAGGGCACGGAGGAGGTAGGAAGAGAAGGAGAGCAAGATAATACAACTTACCATCTCTTATACTAATCACTATTATCCCACGACTGCTAATTACTACTATTATTCCTATCATTACTATTACTGAAGACTGATAAAAGGACTGGTTGAAGTGATCTACTGGGGTGTCCTAAATGAGTCTACAGAGAGGGTATAATGATGGGATATGCAGGAAAGGTACTGATAAGGGAGTCTATTGAGAAAACTTAAGGAAGGAACCTACTGAGGGAAGAATCTACTTGGGGAGAAACTTGAGGACGCCTTGAGGGGACTAAACTATCAGCTGGGAATGCATGCTTGGAGGGAAAGTTGAAATTATCCAAAGTATATGTGCCATGAAGATATAATAAGTAACGTGAGGATGCCGCCATTTCGCCTAAGAAGAACAAGAACAAGAACAAGAACAACAAGAACAAGAAGAGGAAGAACAAGAAGAAGAAGAAGAAACTGAATGGGTTCGTAACGGATGCCTGTCCAGGATACAACACATCATCCCACACAATCAAACATATTACAGAAGAGTGCATTGCAAATCTTCACACACGTCAACACCACAACAAACACTCCATGAAGGCCACGTAGGATAACCATTTTCAGGCCATGCTCAATTCCAAGAGCTCAGGGCTGTTCGACCAAGCAGCCTCGCGAACAACAACAACAACAACAACAACAACAACAACAGAAACAATAACAACAACAGGGGTAACAAAAATTCCTCTCCCAACCACGAGGCAACCTTCCACACCGATACAAACCTAATCGTAGTGAGTCTTTTTAATATCTTCCTATGTAATGTGTGTGTGTGTGCGTGACCAAAAACAAAAAATCCATAAATAAACATAAATTCCGCCACGCTCCTCACGCTGGTGAATAACAATTGATTCTGTCACATCATTTTCGTCCACTCAAAAAACACTTACTCACTCCATGCCTGTGTTCTGCAGTTGATTGGTGGTCTGTGCCGTCTGGGTTTGTGTTCGGTTTTGGACTCGAAGAACCAAGAGTGAACTGTATTACTCATCACGTTTAATGACAGTAAAGAAAATGTAAAAAGAAAAGTTCAAACTGTAGTATTCTTTTTCACATTCTAAATATCAAGGGAATATATATACCCCAAAAAACTTAATTCATATATTGGTAGTTTAGTCCAACTTTTTCGAAGGATGGCATCAAAACACGCCATTATCCTTATGAATCGCCTCTTCTTTAGTCACCTACTGAATACCTCAGACCAGCATTGTAACAAGACTAATATCATCATCTACAACCAACAAGGTAAACAAAACATTCCTACACCTGCAATGACGCTCAGCATTTATTTCATTGGTGTCGATTACGTGTTAAAGGTGTTATTCTTTTAATGAAAATTGTACGATGACATTTATTTTCGTTTCGGCATTGTATTCTCGAATATATTATAAACACATTCCAATGGATTTCAGTTCACTATTAAACTTTGTTTCACAGGCAATGAGTATTTTCACGAATGTTTCATCAAACATCATATTCTAAAATCGTTCTTAAATACAGCGAATTTTATTTACGGAACGCATTTGTAAACAGTAATATATCAAGTAGTTGAAAACAATTCTGAAGTGCACTGTTAGTTAGCACTGTTGAATTGATATATGAAGAGAATAATAATAACAAACTACGTAGCTACAACTCGTTGGGAAGCGAGAACAGTATCAATTCCGAGATTTCTCAGCGCTGGACTGCTTTGAAGAATACAGGAATTTTTTTTTCTTCTCTCTCTCTCTCTCTCTCTCTCTCTCTCTCTCTCTCTCTCTCTCTCTCTCTCTCTCTCTCTCTCTCTCTCTCTCTCTCTCTCTGTAAATAACATAGGTGCATGTAATACATCACAGCGGCGTGGCTGGTGCATGGTGAGTGGACTGTGTTGGGGCGGGGTGGCGGAGTGGTGTTTGCACGCCAAGGATTGCATCTTGCAGCGCGCAGAAAAATGACATCAGCGACAGGTAGGTAATCTTCATCATTTTGCAGCGGTTCTCCTCCCCTCGCCCCCTCTTACTCCCTCCTGCATCAACAAACAATCCACTCTCGCTCAAATTAACTGCAACCACAAAGTGGGTGTGCCCAGGGACATTTTTTTCATTGATACCTAAACATGAGTGGAGGAAAAATATACACTTGTCCTCTCTGTGAATAATAAACAGCGGTCGGCAGGAGCTAATGTATTTTCTCCACTTAATCTTTCTTTTTTCTACCATTTTTTTGTGTGAGTGCACTATAAGTTATGGCAACGCTTTCAACGGTGAAGGTAACACGAGAACACTGCGGGAGGATGGTCGTCGTTATCCAGCCAAGGCTCCGGGGATCGCCTCCAGCAGCCGGAAGGGACACCGCTACCTAACAGTACCACCGTCGCCTTCTCACACCCTCCACCCCGGCTCACCTCGGTTCACCTCCAAACTCAACCTCTCGAACGCTGCATTCAGCTTTTGGATCAAAATAATTGGTGGCCCCAGACCAGTGAACTCTGACACAGCTTGGGGCCCATCGCGCCACGCCCTTCACCAGGCACCGTGACACAGCTCAACATTCCACAGTGAACAGGAGGCTGCGGTGATTTAAAACAGCCTGCACTTCCGCCCTCATCCCGGTGGCCCTGACAGCTACTGATCACACGCCCATCCCAAGGCCGGTGTTCAACACGTCCACGTACAAACAACACTGTAGGACGCCTAGGGCCTCGCAGACTCACGCGATTCTCACGCTGTGTGCCCTAGAGGCCTCACTCTCTCTTAAGGTGATGAGGGTGAATAGCGGTGCTCCGGGGCGGGGGCGGCGGGGCGTGTCACGGGGGTCACAGCGGACCGCCTCGTAACTGCGCACTGACACGTCAACAGAACAACACCAACACACTGAGTGGAGGCTGCCGGCAGTGTTCATCTCGGTGGTGCATAATTTCACGCACACGCAATGATGTCGAACTATGTGTCTGTGTCTGTATGTGTGTGTGTGTGTCTCTCTCTCTCTCTCTCTCTCTCTCTCTCTCTCTCTCTCTCTCTCTCTCTCTCTCTCTCTCTCTCTCTCTCTCTCTCTCCATGCACGACTGAATTTTCAATTTTAGCCACTATGTGTGTGTGTGTGTGTGTGTGTGTGTGTGTGTATGTGTGTGTGTGTGTGTGTGTGTGTGTGTGTGTGTGTGTGTGTGTGTGTGTGTGTGTGTGCGCGCGCCCTACTTGAGGTGTACTGTACATCTGTTTACCTGTTCGTGACAAATCCCTCACCTTACACAGTGTAACAGATAATAGAAAGACAGGAGAGGGACGGGAGGGACGGGAGGGGGTGAGGGGGGAAGTGACTACAGACCTCTACTCTTTATTGTTCCTGAGGGGCGGATGCAGGCCTCCACACCGGCCCTTACTGATGCAGGTATATGTATATATGTAAGGTACTTGTCATATGTTCCTTGTCGTCAATTTTACTGTAACAGAGGTGCAATCACGTCTACCTCCCCAAACTCACCTAATAAAGCATCAACACAACAATAATTAACGAAGTAGTTCAGTTTAGTATAGTCAATGAACATTTGAATAAAAGTATATTATAAAAAGAAAAGAGAAAATCGATTAGACATCCTAATGCAGTGAACTTGAAGACATTACTGCCGGGTAGGGGGGCAAGGGGCGTGTCTGACGTGGACTGTTATCCCTCCAGGCAGGCAGACAGTTTCGTCCACGCCGCTGAGGACTGAGGAGGGTTCAGGGCGGGGCGAGGGATGAGGGAGAGAGGGTGGACATGCTGGAGAGCGTCAATGCAGGAGCCGCCCAGAGCCTTCCGCTATCATGACCGGACAAAGCAATGATAGCGTATGTGCCATGTATAGATTGGGTAGCTACATACACATACACACACACACACACACACACACACACACACACACACACACACACACACACACACACACACACACACACACACACCTAAACATGTCTATAAATTCATGGCTTTTCTTAACTATATAACTTGACAATAGTATAGTGTTGTTTTTATATATTTCTATTTTATTTTTCTCTCTCTTAGTGATTGCAGGTATTTAAGGCTCGTCCACGTGCCCGACCTTCACCAGGAATGCCGTCAGCCCCAGCCAGCACGTCGAGGGTGAACAAGGTACTTCGCCAGGAACACAACACACTGTATGTAACCGCGAGCCTCATGCAGCCAGTTTGACGTCAGATACGGATGGACACACACAAGTTCACCTTTTCTTTTATTACACATCTACTGCGGATTCAATCTTTATCCTCAACATCTGCGCAGCAAACTAAACAAACAAACAAGTAAACAGGTAACTGGATATAAACACAGGCGAACGAAAACTAAACACGAACAAAACAAAACAAAAAAAAATCGTATCTTGGAAATGAAGATTCTTAGTACGAGGGAAGTATCGTCACCGACAATAAAAAAAAACCACATTATCAGACACTTTCCTGAAACTATACGGTACTTTTATGCTGATGTTTGACCACTGTCCTCGCTCCCAAGGGCACGATGACCCCAGAACCACGCGAGGCCAAGGATCAGACTCAATGACCACGCAACGGTAGGATCACTTAGGGGACACGCGGGGGAAGGGACGCAGGGAAGGCCTCCAGCAGGTTTATATGTGCACTCCATCGCCGCCGTCACCGTCCCGCCGCAGCCATCACAGGTAAATGTACCGTATATACAGCATGACCTTGTGTACTACAGCTGTGTCCTGGTTTAAGGTGACCGGCATACCCCTGACGGTGGGTCCTGCATTCTCTCTCTCTCTCTCTCTCTCTCTCTCTCTCTCTCTCTCTCTCTCTCTCTCTCTCTCTCTCTCTCTCTCTCTCTCTCTCTCTCTCTCTCTCTCTCTCTCAATACAGACACTTATAAGCTACAATTACCGTGACGCTCAAATTTGCACAACCTTAATAAGTTTATCGACACGTCATGGTTTCAATTATTTCTTCTATTTTTCACACTAGAAGTAAAAATGTCATGTGATTGGTTAAAATGATTAGCAGGAATAAATACATTCTAAAATAAATACATTTGACTTCATATGAATGCAATATATATATGTTTTTTTTGCTTTTTTTTCAAGGAGATTTCGAATTCTTGTTGTAGCGATGATCTTTACTCTACTGTTAGTTCAAGGACACACACACACACACACACACACACACACACACACACACACACACACACACACACACACACACCCAAGAACATTTCAGTTGAGCTTCACTTCAGGTTGTCGACGCAGTAATCACACGTAATGTACAAAAAATGTAAGTGCTTGGTCACAAAACACACACACACACACACACACACACACACACACACACACACACACATACCAAAGAAATTCACTGCCTCAAATAAAAAAACACTGATATTAGAAATGGATTGAAGGCAGAGGTGATGTGAGCGAAGAACATCCACGAATTTTAAACTGAACACGACAAAAGCAGAGAAGAAACATTTCACACACACACACACACACACACACACACACACACACACACACACTCAAACAATCACACAGAAAGATAGGATAGATAGGATATGTAAATGTGCAACTCCCTCCTCCCTCTACCTCCCTCCCTTACTTAATAACACAACCAATACCCAACCTTTACACCGCCCCCCTCATAACCTACATACACAATACCCTCCAGCTGAAGGTGACACGTAATCCGAGACACACACAGAGGATGAACCAGACACTCATGAAGGGGAGAGGAAACTAAACTTACACATACGCCTACTATGAGGTAATCTCGACACCCAGGAGAGAGAGAGAGAGAGAGAGAGAGAGAGAGAGAGAGAGAGAGAGAGAGAGAGAGAGAGAGAGAGAGAGAGAGAGAGAGAGAGAGAGAGAGAGAGTGTGTATGTGCATTAATAGTTGTAATGTAGAGGATGTGAGTCAAACGTATGTTATCCTGCTTTCGTTATTTACATTCATCCAACCACCACCACCACCACCACCACCGCCTCCACACTATCCCAAATGTCAATGATTCTATGTGGGAAGACGAAATACTTGACATCCTCTAATGTAATTACCTATTTTTTTCTTCCTTTACATTGATGTCGTCTTGTTCTTCCACATTCCTTCAAAACAAAACCTTCTCTGTCCACACGTTTCAGTCATTCTATTAATTCAAGACATAATTAAATCTCATCTTCTCTTCATTTCCACAATGTAGCCAATCTAAGTTTTTGTAATCTTTCATAAGAATTTTTTTTTTTCCTATATTCGGAATCATCTTCACTGTTACTCTTTACATCTTCTTCAGTTTATTTATGCCTACTAATGAAGATCTCAGAATATAGCTGAATACTCCAGTCCTGATCTTATAATATACATCAACTTTCTCAGCATCCCATCATCTTTCTTAATTTTGTTGTTTAAAAGTCTATATCCCTCTATAAATATCATATTGTTATACTTATTTAGTAACAGATTATCCCACTACTTCTAATCCTGTCCTGCACTACCAATCTTAGGTCCCTTCCATCTTTAGCTATGTTTCTTATCTATCTCCCCATCATAGTCTTAAATTTTGGTCTCTTCTCATACATCTCTACTTCAAAGATCTGTTTACACTTAAATATAGTTTTCCCATATTTGGTTCTACACTATATATATATACAACTAAGCCACTTCTTGCTGCAGCTTTTTGCAGCAGCCAGCGGTGTTCAGTTCCTTCATTAGTTTAACAATAGTCTGTTGACATGTTTATGTGGCGACCAAAATAATCTGACACATGATTTACATGAGTTAGATAGATGTTTGAGGTTAACAGTAATATTGACCCTTGAGGCACTCTTACTGTCACACTTTTCCACCAGGGTAACTAACCTTTTTCTTATACCTGTTCTCATCTGCCTTACTGTCAAGAAGCTTCTCATTCCTTTCAATCATGTACACTTAGTATTGAGCAGACCAACTGTTCCGAACACTCCCTCTCTTACATTCCATTCAACAACCCAATCTGGCTCATTGCCTTCATCATTACACAGCATCTCATTGTGATCACCTCGCATTTGTCTAATTAACACGGATCTCGTATGTGTGTGTGTGTGTGTGTGTGTGTGTGTGTGTGTGTGTGTGTGTGTGTGTGTGTGTGTGTGTGTGTGTGTGTGTGTAATTCACTCACTGTACTGTCTGCTGCTGGTCTCTCTCGAGACAGCCGGCCGTCCCCCCATGGAAGAGCTCGTAGCTCAGAGACCAATCTTTGGGTGTGTGTGTTAGAGAGAGAGAGAGAGAGAGAGAGAGAGAGAGAGAGAGAGAGAGAGAGAGAGAGAGAGAGAGAGAGAGAGAGAGAGAGAGAGAGAGAGAGAGAGAGAGTTGCAGGTAGAAAGTCAAGGCTCAAAAGTAGCATAGTGACGTAGTAGGCAAGGAGAGAGGAGGAGGAGGAGGAGGAGGAGGAGGAGCTGAATGGGGTGAAGGGAGGGAGGGATCAACCCCCCCCCCTCACTATTAAGGCGCCAGACAGACACACAGGTAGACTGACTGACTGCTGACCCGACCTTTGTAAATGATCATATCTATCTGTGGTCTGACTCCCTCATGCCACCTGTGTGTGTGTGTGTGTGTGTGTGTGTGTGTGTGTGTGTGTGTGTGTGTGTGTGTGTGTGTGTGTGTGTGTGTGTGTTTGCTGACGATATCCAGAGCACGAGGTTGCCCCAATACTAGTGCGGCCACATCAAGCAAGGAAAAAAACAAAAAACATACAAGGAGGAGGAGGAGGAGGAGGAGGAGGAGGACTAGACAGACGCAACGAGAACTGTTAATATATATACATGGGACGGGGGATAACGAAGGAGATGAAGAACAGATGATAATGCAACATAATTAATAATATTTGTGTAGTAGCAGTAGTAGTAGTAGTAGTAGTAGTAGTAGTAGTAGTAGTAGTAGTAGTAGTAGTATATATATAGTGAGAGAGAGAGAGAGAGAGAGAGAGAGAGAGAGAGAGAGAGAGAGAGAGAGAGAGAGAGAGAGAGAGAGAGAGAGAGAGAGAGAGAGAGAGAGAGGAGAGAGATAAAGAGAAAAAAATACGAGGAGGAAGAGAACAAACAGTTACACCAATAGCATGGAGAGGAGGCCGAGAGAGCTATTTATGGGGTAGGCTGGGGATGGGTGAGGAGGAGGAGGAGGAGGAGGAGGAGGAGGAGGAGGAGGAGGAGGAGGAGGAGGAGGAGGAGGAGGAGGAAGAGGAGGAGGAGGCATAGTTACGGAGGTTGGTGGGGAAGGAGGGGAGGGAGGGGAAGAAGGTATTATAGTTGGTAAAGCAGAGAGGCAGAGAAGAGAGAAGAAAATGTGAGAAAGAGGAGACGAAGGAAGAAGAATAAAGGAGGAGAGAGAGAGAAAAAGAAGAAGAAAAAAGGTCATCAACAACAATAAGGAAGAGGAGGAGGATGGGGAGAAGGCGAAGGAAGGAGGAAGAGGGATACGAGGGAGGATAGGATGGATGCCTGAGGGTAAAGAAAAGAGAGAGAGAGAGAGAGAGAGAGAGAGAGAGAGAGAGAGAGAGAGAGAGAGAGAGAGAGAGAGAGAGAGAGAGAGAGGTCAGTGGTCAGACTTACTATACCAGCTTGATCACCTTCCATTCAAGGAGATACGCTGTGACCACGTACGATTCTCCGCCGCCTCTACCCCGTACGCACCCCTAACACCGCCCCCCCCACCGACACTCCCCCGAACCTGACCTATTGTCCTAATCGTTCATTTTACTTACACACACACACACACACACACACACAGCGAGCGAAAACATCCACTATATGACATTGATGTGGAGTCTTTATATACTAGTCTTGTAACTTCTTTTACTTCCCGCTCTGTGTCCTCCACCTGCAACGTGAAGGCATCCACACACACACACACACACACACACACACACACACACACATTTCTTTCGCGTTCCTGACATCCGATTAAAATTTTATCCAAAAACTTCCACCAATATATGAAGAAAAAAAAAAAAAAATTCCCGTATGAATCAAGTCCAAGTAACGATCTTAATACACACAATCCCTGAAGTTATAAAATATTCATTCACTAAACATTCGGAAGAAGACCATAATAGAAATATTTCCCCCTTTACTTCACCTATACCATCACCTTCACCGCCTCACGCCTGGCCGGGGCTGCAGCTGTGACCACTGACCTAAAACAAACCCACCCAACCGAGGAGACCAACAAGAAAGGAGGAAATCAAACCAAACATGAAGAGTTGTACGTACAGCCGCCGCCCAGACTATAGTGGAGGTAGTGACGTGTGTGGTTGTGGCAGTGATGAAGGTGGTAATGCAGGCCACGCTGGGAAAGTCATAATATCGCCGGGCTGACTGTTCCACCACCACCACCACCACCGCTCGCACACCTGCCACCTTGCCCGCTGTCCCAGTCCCAAGTCCCAAATGTATGTCAAGGCCTGGCTATCCCTTCCGCCTTGGCTGCCCTTCTCAACCTCAACCTTAACCTGTTACAGTCATCGTCACCTTCACATTTCACGTTCCTCGCCCGACAACACTGACGTAGAAAGAGCTTTCATGCAATCCCTTAAAGTTTCACATTTGTTATGAAAAAAAAGTTACCTGGTAAATAGAACGTAGGTAAACATTGAAGCATTATCAGATATTCAATAAAAAAAATAAATCAGTAATTCAATATAAATTAATTACATGTGTTTTCAATCAGTAACTTCTTTTTTTTACACACATACGCGCTGTAGTATTTCTGAAGGCAAGGCAAGAGCAACGATTAGAAAAGAGTTCAACATGGCGCTTCCGGCGTATTACTACACTACATCTTGTCTTGGATTCGGCACACGCACACACACACACACACACACACACACACACACACACACACACACACACACACACACCATGTTATCGAAAGGCCATCAGGGCAGGCCTATGATCTTGTCTTCTGACCTACCAAATAAACGTTCCACTTGGGCCTCCACTAAACACTAATCCCCACTGGAATGCACTCCTCCCAAGCCGCTGTTTCCACACGTGTTTTTCCATTACCAGACTTTATCCTCACTCCTTCCTTTAGCATAATTTCACTCTTGGGTACATACACTTAACCCTCGGCGATAAACCACGATTTCATCTCGTTTACATATGAAGTATTTTTTACGTAACGTTTAAGTTCTTTCAAGAGAAGACATGGATCCGGTGAGCTATGTAGGTTACGGTTGCAGATGAATTATAAAAACTGACTGACTGACTGATTGATTGATTGACTCGTGGACTGAGGATTCACTAAATGGTGCAAAAGAGAGAAAAAAAAAGTCATATGGCTGCGAATATCCATTGTATGTAAACGTAAAGACCTGAAAAAAAGGTTAGAAACTCAAGATCTTTAATTATTATGTAAAAAACAGAAGGTCAAGAAGACGGTACATGGCGTTATGTCTTGTAAAATTACCACACGTAAAATAAAAACCTAGTATCTACAGTTAGCACGAGTCAAATATAATCCAAACCCAAGGAGAGGAAAAGAAGGCCTACGTGTCTTGTCAGAGCCACAGCTACGTTACGTTTGGGAAAGAAAAAACATTATGCGTGCGTGTGTGTTAGCTGGCGCGTGCGAAGAAAAACATTAATTGAAAAAAAATACCACAACTTAAAGAGTGCGTGACCCAACCACAGATATTTTTTAAGGATGGAAAATAACAGGAGGAGGAGGTGCAACGCTTAAGAAAGAATATATTGAATAGTTCTATCCACTGGTGCTCCTCTCAGTCAACACACCGACGCCTCTGTTCCAACACACACACCCCTGGACACCCTGATTTCCCCGGTGTTTGTAGAGAGAGCCTCCCACTGGGCCACCACGCTCCCTCGCCCACCCTCTTGCTGCTTCTCTACCTTCTGCGCCCTAAATGCTCGCAGCTATTTTCCGCCACACTGATTACTGATACACATGAGGGAACTAAGAGGGTCCCCGTGTCACTTGGAGTCTCGGAACTGTCCTGATAATCTAAAGAATTTGTTTAAGGTAGAAAATTATGTTACGATTTTGCATTATCCCAGACTTAAAGAAAACTATGCATAATATAGTGAGTGTGGTACATACATTTACATATTTTCCCACGTGAATTTCATATAGGTTAAGGTTATAATTGTGTATGGACAAAAAACATTTTTTTTTCAGCATAGAGGTATTATGAAATTTCCATTATAACAGTACGACAGGGAATGTTATGCAAGCCACTGCTCTTTCGGTATCTCTTTGTAGGGCAATATAAAAGCTGAAGTCATAATGGTGTGTTTGGCTAATGGCGTGTTTTTGTGTAACGTAGTCTACACACAAGGTAAACAGTCTATAATGGGTTTGTTCAGTTAATGAGTCACCTTCTTACACCAAATTAGTATACGGAATGCACTTTGATTCACACAGATAACACCAACGGCCAGGGAAAGTTCAAGAACCTCCCTATACAAACACACAAACACACACACACACACACACACACACACACACACACACACACACACACACACACACACACACACACACGAAAATGTCTATAACGCAAAGTAAATCAACGTAATCCTAAATATCTAAAACCACGCACTAATGTTCATCATACTGGTCTGATCGATGTATGTAATCAAATCACGCGGAACAAGTTGGCAGTCCAGGTCAAGAGTGGCTGCACTACCCATCAGGTGAACCACTAACCTTCACAACCTGCTCCCGACCCCTCCCTCGCTTCTGCCCATAAAGCTTCACCAGGGAGAGTGCGCGCGTTTGTCCCTGCCCCAAGGTCACGCACACTGACCCTGAATTTAGGGGGCGTGGTACTGCTGGGGACGAAGAAACGCTTCCAGCCAGTAAATATGAATTATAAAATAAAGGTAAATTTGCATAAGTGTTGCACCAAGACCCCCCCCCCGGTATCACAGGACAAACTGGTTAACACACTACACAAACAGGATTACATGACAGTGACACGTTCATTTGTTATTCATGCTCCTGAAATTTAATACTTTCACGACTTGACACGGGACTTTAGAGGTAGTCACGAGACAGTGTTTAAGGTTCTAGCCTGTCTGAACCTAACGAGGAAGGGTGTTCTGTAAACGCCTTTATCCGTAATCATAGTTAAGTTCCCTTGATGACTAGTAATGCATACAAGGCTATTACTGAAGAAAAAAAATATTATAAAATTTCATTAGATTCAGAACTACATCATAGGTCACATTATAATCCAATAATCTGTAGGTCAACATAAATAAAAAGTGAAAATGACCATGTCAGTTAATTAATGAGACTTACTTGTGTTTGGTCCTATACCTTAGCGGCACCTGACCCTCCATTCACCCCCACCATCCCCACCACCACCACCTGACTCTACGACCCTACCCTCCCCTCCCCCACCACCGCAATGACCCACATCCCAAAGCCACTTCTCGTAAGGTTCACATTAATGTCCCTGATAATGCACTCGATCCTCAGGCATTGGGAGGCCTTATGGTTCTTAAGTATGCATGGTTATATTGAGTTAACAGCATTTATCATGGAATATAAAGAGGCTGCTGATAGAATGCATCTTTAAGAAAAAATGGAGAATTTGCACTTCGACTCCTAAATTCCAGATACAGGTGGATTTCGACAGGGACGTATGTACTTACCCAAAACCACCCGCTGCCCGTGTGTTGTAGCGCTGGACGTTATTCACACATCTTATTCTCAGTACGACACACAAATAGGAAGTTTACTGCACGTCAGAACCAGACGGCAGCCACTGACACAACCGTCGCGCACTGCTCTACCCAGAAATTCCAGGTCAAAACTGGCTGAGCGGCGACCAGAGGAACGTCTCACCCTGACTCACTTTGGCAACTGAGCCGCGGGGAAGAGGAGGCTCCGTGGCGCAGCGAGGGCCCACGCCGCTGACTTGTACAGGTACACACTTAACCAATACACCTGTTTGCCCTGCCAACGATGGAACACTCGTCACCGTACGATTGTTACAACTTAAACAAATGAAACACCTGATTCAAACAACGTTACAACTCCTTAGTACAAAACACGACTATGTAGAAGCGTAATAGCAATTAAACAAATACGTACTACACAGTTCACAGCCATGACATTTTACTTTCTCACTGTCATAAGCAGACGGGTAATTACGCATGGACAAGCACGACTGAAATGCATACCTTCATGTAGTGAGCATCAAACTCTGCACATGGATCATGGAACGAGATGGCAGCGGTGCCGGTGGAGTGATCTTGTTAGTACAAGAACCTTACATACATACCACAATAACAACCATGGCAATGAACGGGAGGCAATTATGGGCTGAAAATTTGACGTAATCGTTATCTGCATCTCATTCATCGGAATTTGTATAACCATAAGTCTCTTAAAATTACAAGGTATGTGAGGAAGCATATAATGTCGGCATTTCTGTTGGAGACGCGAAGCTACATAACTAAATATCTTTTATGCCGTGGCTTTCAGTATTCATTATCATTACAGAAGACACGACGCAGTGGCTCATACCTCCTGATAACAATATCTAACGAAACGAGCATAAGTTTCCTAAGAACTGGACAAAAGAATCTAGGAAAAGGGTGTTCGGGATGGACAGCAGTTTATAAAAAGTAGGGGATGTGTGGATGTGTATCTTGGTTCGATCATGTGCAAGTATGGAACCATGAAAGGTGAAACAAAAGATAGAGCTGTACAAGGGAGGAAAGTTATTAGATCCTTAAGGCGTGTAATAAAAGAAAGGACAACGTAATCATATAGATAAAAGAGATTGCGTGATATAATAATTGTACTGACAAATTACCTTAGGAAAGACTGGGGTAGAAGGAGAATAGAAGGTGAAAGTAATGAAAAATTGTATAATAAATGTTTTCTTTTATATATTGGGCAGACTGATGTTTTTTTTATGATTATTATATTTTTTGAGAGGGGGGACAAATGTTTTTGGAGATTAATCAAAGAAAGACAAAGTTATCCAGAGACGACGTGCGTTATCCTGACTATTCGTTATAAAAATGTTCTTATCCTGTAGTTCAATATGATATCCTTGTACATACTCTCCTTAGTTTCATTAAATTGACTTTGCTTATAACTAATACAAATTCAGTTCCGACTGCCACCTGACATTCAACTGCATGTTTATAGGTAATATGAGAAAAATCGACATACTTTCTGAAGCCAGCCCGCCACGCCCCACGGTCAGGCAAGCAAGATGGAAATTACACATTGCTTGTAAGTTTTCTTTCTTTATAGTTTAAGTTGGTTAGAATTAAGTAAATATGTTACCAAAATTTTCTTAGTGACAATTGAATCAAGGTAAAACCCGATTGTGGACAAATGTGCATTTAAAAGTTTCCTGGGTTTTCTCTTGCCTACCAAGTACTCGTATGTAGCAAGTGTGTACCTGCCGTTTATTTCATCCCGTATTTGATTTACAAACTATTAAAACCAAAATTATTTAATCATTGACTCATTTGTAGTCTTCTGAAATGTTATGTAGTCGAGGTTAAGTGATATGCAACGGTACGGAAATAATATTAAGAAAATAATATATAGTTTTCAATTATTATTATTTTAAACTTCAAAAGGATACAAAATTTGTGTGGTATTTTGATATATTGTAGTTAGATATCACTGATACGTGACCAGTATATAATTATAACAACAACAACAATGTCTGCCCCAAAACATCTGGATCCTTCCGTTTGCAAGTAAATGGATTATTTTGTTGTTATACTAATGTTTCTCATGGAAGGGAATTAAGAATTAAAGCCACAATACCTCCATGTGATCAGTAATGAATATAATAAGGAGGGTCATGCAGGTGGTTGAGGTGCTGAGAGAGGGGCGGGGCCGCACGATATTTGACATCCCGATACTGCATTAAGGTAAACTATGAATTTCTTTACAAATTAGCTTTTCCATTATATAAAGAGCCTGTATTATTCCCGTGTTAAGCCCGTCTCACTGCGGAGGAGAGCCATGTGTTATATGAGGTACATTCTGCACATACATGACACTGCTGTAGTGCTTTCTGTTGGAAGTCACTCGTTACTGAGGTATTATTTTTGCGGTTAATCTGAAGAACAACGCCTCCAAAGTGATCTGAATAATTTTTGTTGTAATACACAGAATACTTACCGTACTGAACATGTGAAGGTTTTAGTGAGCAGTCATTTCGTTAGGCTAGGTTAGGTTGGAGGGGGGGGGGTCAGTTTAGTTTGGGGTAGGATTGTGTCGTTGGGGGGATCTGGTTAGGGGTTAGGTTAATGGTTAAGTTAGTTTAGGTTAGGGGAGTCAGGGGGTCGTAGCCCCCAAGGGTCAGTTTAGTATAGGCGACCGTTTACTGAAACCTTCACAGATTTTTAGTACAGTAAGTATCCTGTGTACTGCAACAAAAAATATTCTGATCGTTCCGTAGGCGTTGTTCTTCAGATATACCAAATTTACATATATGGGTTAATATGCAGAAAGGCTCTCAAATAATTTTTGAAGAACAATTAGTTTTTCTGATGTGTTTTGACTGATTTTGAGATTAATTTATAGGACAAACCATTTGTTTCTGAGTTTCCCCCACACCCTCATTAACTTTGGGAACCTGTGGAAATCCGTTTTTTTTTCTTTTTTTCGGTGGGAACATTAGAACGAGATATTTTCAGTATTAGTGAGATCCTTAATCAATCAAAGCACATCAAAAATACCACAAAAACTAAGTTTTCTTCAAAACTATTTTTTGGCCCCTTCACTGGTCCATCACCAAACCTCCGACCTGCCTGTTATCAATCTCTTAATAACTAAATCTAACCTTTTTGAAGCCTAGGTAAGTCATCTAGGGTGGTACTAGAGGGTCGCAGAATACACATTTTACAAGGCTAGTAGGGACAAGGTAAATGGAGCTAGTAAGTGGCTTCTAGATTGTGAGAAAGATATATATATATATATATATATATATATATATATATATATATATATATATATATACATATATATATATATATGTATATATATATATATATATATATATATATATATATATATATATATATATGTATATATATATATATATATATATATATATATATATATATATATATATATATATATATACAGTGCAACCTGGGTATGAATTACATCTCTAGGCAGAGTCATCTTGACAAAGTTAAATAAACTTAATCTGATAAATATTTTGATCAAATATAACTCAGTGACTTTGAATATTTTTTTCTTTCAGCGTGAAAGTAACACCTGGAGCCGTTGTATGTTTAGAAGCAGATTATTATGGTGAAATTACAATTGGGTCTCGCACAGTTATTCATCCTAAAGCTCGAATTATAGCTGAAGCTGGACCCATCATCATTGGGGAAGGGAACTTGATTGAGGAACAGGCTCAAATAATCAACAGGTAAGAAAGATGGTTTTGATTTTGGTGTTTGTTTCTTATAGACATTATTAATACAGGTGGATTAATGATGACCAATTATAAAGTGTATTTTCTTTGCTTTCATAACATTGTTATCTCCCATAATGCCATTCAACAGTGAGGAATACTATATGCTAACACAGATAGATACTTAAATTATATTTCAGCAATATAAATGTTTATATTTTTTTATCCTTTACCCGTGGCATCAGTAGGCTTAATGGAGACCTTAGATGATCAGCCTCCGCCTGTTAGTAGTGCGGGTTAGAATTTTTTCTTTTTTTAATAATGTTATAAGTAGATATGTAGCATTTTCACAAAAGTGAGATTCTCAATCATGTTGAAGTGGTGAGTCTTCTGTGTGTATATAGTATATTAATGTATTCAATATCTTTATCCAACAGACTGCCTGAAGGCGCAGAACCTCAAGATCCACCACCAGTAATGATCATCGGAAACAACAATGTATTTGAGGTGGACAGTTACTGTCAAGCTTCCAAAGTTGGAGACAATAATATCTTAGAAGCTAAAAGTAAGATGCCATAGTTTGTTATTCTGTGTTTGTACATACATTAAGATAATACTCTCTCTCTCTCTCTCTCTCTCTCTCTCTCTCTCTCTCTCTCTCTCTCTCTCTCTCTCTCTCTCTGCTCAAGTTTTTAGAAGTCTGTACAGCCCATCATAGTTCTTGACCCTTTTTTGGGGGTACAAATTCAAATTCATATTGTTTGAAAGATTCAAAATATCACAAGTCTCAATACTCAGGGGCCTTGATTTACCTCTTATACAAACTCAATCTATACATCTTTTCCAGTTCCTCCTCCCTGAAAACCTGAAAAGAAATCATTTTTTCCCAAGTAGTTTCCAATTTTGAAGGTGCCGTGGCAGTTATGGCATCCGTTCAATTAACTGATTTAAATGTTCGAGAAGTTAGAAACAAGTGGAAAAAATGTCTATACATATATAAAATATTTTTTGTTTCAATTACAAGCCCTGTGGTGAGGGCTAAAAGAATACTATGTATCTATAGTTTGATGCCTTGTTCCCTCCAGAAACGTCCCCAAGGGATGGCCACTGCACAAGAGTCTCCACCTCTCCCTCCTTGCTAGTTCAATCCCTTCCCATGCCGTCAGCAATTCTTTCATGCATGTGTTCCTTCACCCTGTCCTTCCATCTTACAACTGACCCTCTCCTAGGCTCCACAACTTCACTCACAAGAATACTACCATCATAATCCCTGCAGCTTGTAATGGTCAACTAAAAGGAACAGAGCAATGGGTCTGGGAAATCCCTCCTCTGTATTCTTTCTTACGAAAAGACAAGACGCAGAGGGTGAGGGGAGAGTAATGTCTCCCTGAACCCTAAATGCTTTATCTTAGCTACCCCCTTTTAATACAAATGTAAGCCGGGCATATATATATATATATATATATATATATATATATATATATATATATATATATATATATATATATATATATATATATATATATAGAGAGAGAGAGAGAGAGAGAGAGAGAGAGAGAGAATATAGGTAATTCAAAATTACCAAATATTTAATTTCTGGAGTAGATATTAAGGAAAAAGAAAAATCAACTGCTGCAGGCATACTAACATAATCAAGTGTCCAGTTGGTTGGTAGTTTGTATTCATACTCCGGTCTTTCAATATAGAGGAAGAGGAGTGTTAATGATTTGCCTACATGGTTGAGTATTGGTATCACGGTAAAAAATTTGATATGCTGCATACACGTGTGAACACAACATACTTACCCTGTATTATTCACCTTCAGCCAGCACTTATGAAGAGTGAGAGAAGGTTTGAAGGCGGGTATAGAAACCTCAGATAGGAAACACAGGGATTTTTTAATATTAAATTTATATATTAATTAACAGATAAAAGATGATAGCCTAACCAAAGCTCTAACTGAATGATTTGTGACTTTTTTTTTTTGCTCACAAATCAAGTTAGTATATATATATATATATATATATATATATATATATATATATATATATATATATATATATATATATATATATATATATATATATATATATATTATATATATTATATATATATATATATATATATATATATATATATATATATATATATATATATATATAAGCCCTGTGGTGGGGGCTACAAGGATTCTACCATCGTGATCTCTGCAGTTTATAAGAGGTGACAAAAGGAACGAAGCGAGAGATCTGGAAAGCCCCTAGTGTGCCTTGTCTTGGTTACCTCTCTTTAAGGGGATAACAGCCTTATATATATATATATATATATATATATATATATATATATATATATATATATATATATATATATATATATATATATATATGAAACCTGAATGGTAATTGACTACCATCAATGATTGTATATATTCAACAGGTCACATTGGTCGTGGTGTGGAGCTTACTCGAGGCTGTGTGATTGGTTCCTTATGTTCTCTAGTCTGCCCTCAAACTGTTTATGAAAACACTGTTATTTATGGAGATGAACTTCACCGTCGAACTCAAACAGAGAAGCCAGCAGTGAGTACTGATTATATATATATATTATATATATATATATATATATATATATTTTCTTTTACAATAAATCCAACTTTGCATATGAAGCAGGTTTATGTATTTACTATCTTTTTAAATATACATAACATTATTGTTTGCGTAATTTGCGTATTTTCTTTTCTAGTCTCAAGGACTGCAGCTGGACTTCTTGACCAAGATCTTACCTAACTATCATCACCTTATCAAGCCCAGGAAAAAAGTTGCAACATAATCATTCCTTCATTTACATCTTTGTTATCACTTCGGCTTCATTAAACATTTATGTGGATTACTGTAAATGAAAATTGCATGAGTACTCCATACTAAATCTTGGAGACTTGCATAGGTGCAGATGATTTAAGAAAAAAGTTACTCGGCTTGATTCAACTAAATTACATTTGGTATTAATTTCATTTTGTTTTCTTGTCAGTGATTGAGTGTGTTTCAAAATTAGATATATGCAGTTACTTAGCTATGTTATTGAGTCATCACAAGTTTCGGTTTAAATTCCTTTCCTCACATCCTCATTTTGAAGCTGCTATGCACACATGCACATTTTAAGGAATCATATAATGCATTCCTAGTAAAGAAACATTAAAGACGAAGCAACCTTTATTTTACAGATTAATTAATTAAATGGTTAGTATTATGAGTCTTTTATATAGATTCCCTAGTGATTCATTACAGGTTTATATTTACAGTTTTATTATATATGTGAGCCCTTTGGTAAGGGCTATAAATATTCTACCAACATAATCCCTGCAGTTCATAAAAAAACATCAAAAGGGACGAAGCGAAGGTTCTGGGAAACTCCTTTAGGCTGGGAGCAGACGAGCGACTGTGTCCGCCACACCGTGCCACCACAGCGTGGCTCGTCTGCTCCCGGCCTTATGTAGTCTCCTATGAAAAGACAAGGCACAGATGGGGAGGAGAGAGTAATGTCAATGTCTCCATTAACCCTGGCGTGCCTTGTCTTAGCTACTTCCCTTTAAGGGGATAACAACATGGTATATAGACAGACATCTATCTATATACTGCATGTTTTAATACTTGTTATTTGTTCCCGTAATGAAATAGTCACAGCCATAGTCAAATGTCTCACCTCTCCATGCACTATCCTTACACAATTAGTCCTCTCATTCTTGCCTCTGTCTCTCTTACTGTCTTGCAGTCACCTTATCACTTTCACTTTTTGATCCTCCAACATTCATTAGCTTCTCAAGTTATTTCTATAGTTACCTAGTTTGGGTGATTATTTAATTACCTTCTAAAGCTATTGAGTTAATATTATAATTTTCTTTCAACAGTATCCCTATTTGCAGAAGACACTGTGTTTGCACAAATTGGTGGATGCATTTTATTGTGTATGTAGAAGGAAGCTAAAAGTGAATGCAGGGAAAAGTAAGGTAATTCTTTTTGAAAGGAGGGAAGCAGAGGTGATGGATTTTAGTACACATTATAGGGTGAGCTTGCCAGCAGTAGGAAGGTGTAGGGTACATTTAGGAGAAAGAAAGCATTGTCACTGTAAAGCTACTTAAGGTCAGTGAGAAAATACTAATAAAGAAAAGTTTCAGGCAAGGTGACACTATTTCTCCTAAATTATTCACTGCTGTATTAGAACAAGTTTTCAAGAACTTGGAATGGAAGGAGACAGGACTTTAAGATAAATGGAAAATACCCTAAATAATCTCACATTTGCTGATGATGGTCTGATGATCAAATCTTCTGATGAACTACAGCAGATGATTTTGTAATCAGTACATAAAGAAAGCCAGAAAGTTGTTCTGAAAATTAATATAAAGACAACAATGATGATGTTCAACAATTTCATACTAAACCATGAAAGTAGAAGATGAAGTAATAGGATGTGTTCAGGAATAAATCTACTTCTATTCATTTATATATGTGCCTCAGTGGTGCAGTGGTTAGCACGTCTGACTACAAATCCGCTGGCCTGAGTTCGATCCCAGGCAAGGGCAGCCAGCGCACAGCTCACCCAGCTGTTCATCCTCCCAAATGGGTTGGTAGATAAATGGTTACCTAGGAAAACCTGAGGAAGGTAAACTGTGGAAACTCGGATATTATAGTGGCCCTGTGTACCGGGATAATGGATTAATTTCCACCACAGGCTGAAATGCCTATGTGATAAGAGATGAGTGCCCATAGCAATGCATATCTACAACGTATGCCCCCACTTTACCTTTATTCATTTCTATACCATGACGACCACCCAAAAGGGGGTTAGCTGAGACAAGGTGCGCATAGACACACTCACAATGGGAAAGAGTGGAATGAGACCCACATGGACATATGTGTAAATTATGACACTATATTATATCAATAGAGGAAGAGAAAAATTTTGGAATGGTAATCCAGGACAACTTATCACCAGAGAAACATATAGATAAAATATTTGATGACACATTCAGAATGCTAAGAAATATGTGATCTGACTCCAGGTGTCCACAGGTCTGCGAGCCCAATATAAGCTGCCACACACACACACACTCGGTCAGTCAGTCAACCACCAGTCCAGGCAACACCTCCAGAGTAGCGTCTGGGAGCCCCACGTCGAGGCTCCCCAGACAACAACACATGCTCACCTTCCCTGGGCTCTGTCTACTTGTGTACGTAACCCCCAAACCTCTACATGCCAAACAGATAATAAATGGAGAAACAGAGTAACAGAATGCAACCCATGGATGGCAAAAGGCAGGGAAGACAGAGTAGATGGAGAGACGAGCAAGGAAGTTTTGCTTGGGTGGCCTGGAATAGACAATCAGTCAGTAGATGAGTAGACAAGGTTGCCTTTGTCCTGCAGTGGAATCATAGAGGCTGATGATGGTGATGAGGCTGATGATGGTGATGATGATAATATAACTACAATAGTTCCTTCTTGAAAGCAGCTATCTGGACACATCTAAGGCTTGTGGGCTATTCATAGTGGCTCCGAACATTAGCAGTCTAATTTGAAGCAGAAGCTGGTGCTATGATTACTGCTACTAGATTACTGTTTGACTTACCATGTAAAACCAACTGCT
>JAPQNM010000045.1:6212595-6252595 GCA_029783475.1 Metacarcinus magister | reverse complement strand
TCTTTCATTTTCATCTTCGTCCATGACACTTAGAGCTCTGATATGCCCCTCATTGTCAAAACATCGTTGGGTTACAATTCCTTTCCTCTGGCAAAATATCAAACTATGAAACACATTGGTGACAGATGAGAAAACAGGATATGTACATATCCATGACAAGTTTATGGAATGTAGAAGTATCATAAAAAAAATGTCTTACATTTTATAGAAATATTATTTGGAATTACTTAAACAATATTTTAATCCATGTCAGGTATAAATGTTTTAAGAATTACAATACCGTGACTATATAGATTTTTGGTGATACAAAAGCACAAAGGGCCAATTCCAGTCTGTGGACTGCTAAAGTAACTTATTTTATATAGAAAATAACATTTTCATCTTAAACAAAGCTGAATACCTCACATCAATAAGGAGTTATTAAGGTAATACTATGATACATATGCTCTTCAACTTGTTAATACATATTAGGCAATTAATAGTAAAAAAAAAAGTATTACGAATATACTTCCATGGAACTGACCTTGTCCAAATGAAGTGTGCATTCATGAGGGTGTACATTAGGTATACACAGGCACTTGGCAGGTACTTCATTTCCACTGATGGAGAATGAGATAAACTCCTTTAAAGGATCCATTACGTCAGAAGTTGGTTCCCACGTAACTCCTTCAATGAAACCATCCTGAAACTGATAAACTATTTTCAAACTTCAGAATTCAATTTATTTTTAATGAGTTTATGACATCTCAATGCACAAACAGAATGATGAACTATTTATGAAAAGTAGTATATGAATATTTTCTTTTAAATTAACAAACTTACTCGTATTTCCAACAGTCCTCCATAGGGTCCAATTTGACACTGATAAAGACCCAACATGTGCCCATACTTATGCAGGACTGAAAAGAAATTCATATATATATATATATATATATATATATATATATATATATATATATATATATATATATATATATATATATATACCCACCCTTTATTTGGATAACAACCAGATACAGTAACATTTCACTTTACACGAGTTTAAAATACACATTTTTGGTTGAACACAATGTCAAGAAGCCATCATTTTTGCTTTTATTACACAATTTCTTTAGAATAACATGATGTGATCCAAATAAAAAAAATGTGTTTCTTGTTTATTACTATCATACAACTTGTTTTGTTAGGTGCAGCGCCATGCCATCAAAATTCAGTGTCTCAAGAACAAAGCAATAGATTCTATATGTATTTACACTATATGGGAATATTATGTTTACATTATGCAAATTTAAAAATACATGAACACTCCAAGAACACAATACTCACGTTAATTGCGAGGTTACTGTATATAGATAGATAAATAGACATAAAATCACACATGCATACAAAAACTACGTTACTTATGTTAAGAAAGTTATACTACAATTGATAGTTATCATAAAATACCTAGGAGTAATAAACATACAAGATCTGTAGCTTTCACTGTAAAACTCACGATTTTTATATGTTTCCTCATAAGATGATCTTTCACAGGATTCAGGAACCACATTGAAATCTGACAAAGAGCATATAAGGTTAAAAAAATTAGTTACAACTTAATCAATGTTACTCAAAACACATGTAAAAGTCTGTCAGTCAGTAAAATTTTCTCAGCATTTTTTTTCTATTTACTGAGGAAGTTAGTTCTCAACTAATGAAAGTGCTCCACCAAAAGCAGCAAATCAAAGCCTTTCTTAGATACCAGCAAGAAAAGCATACTTTTGTGTGTAGCTAGTACATAAGTACTTCATATCCCATGTATGTAGATAGATATAATTTCTCTAGTGTAATACTATCCATTCTGAAGCATGGCAACACCTAAATAAAGACTGAAAAGTAGACTATGCAGAGAAAAAAAAGCTGGATATGTTTATCTTTCAATTCATATGTAATAAGATTATCAACATTAAGAGTCTGAGCTTACCTCTAAAGCATAGATGTTTCCAAAGAAATGGATCTTTAATGAGACGACAAAAAAGCTTGCAGCTAACACTTAAAGCTGCCAAGTCTTTGGCATTACATAACTGTAGGATACTGAGCAATATATTTTCTGGCAGGTGAAGAATACTCATCCTTATCCGGAAGTTGGATGGTGCTACTTAAGTTCAGTTACTGAAGTTCACAGGAAGATGCAAATTTTCTGTAATAAGAACAATGAGATGAGTACAATAAGAACTATGTACAAGTGATTTTATGAGCAAAATTTTATCCATTTTGTAATTTAAACAAAGTTGTGCATTTTCATGGTTATGATATTACTATCATGTCATACTTACATGACCTGATTACATAGCTGCTCACCAAATAAAGTACAATATGAAAAGTCTTAAATGAACAAAGCTTGATGTGAATATCTAGTTCAGGGTATTTCTGGATATTAAGTCTGCCTTCCCGATTCCCCACCAACCACCCCTATCCCTTCAAAGAAGCTTGGGGCCCGTGGGGAATCGGGTTTTTATTTGGGGGGGGATGAAAAATAAGCGAAATATAGGCCTTTAAAAATCCAAGAAAATTTCCCTGAAAATTTCGAATTTCCCTAACCTAACCTAACCTAATCTAGCAGGGGGGGGGCTGCGCCCCGATGGATCCCCCCGCTAGGACATTAACATAACCTAACCTAGCCGGGGGGGCTGCGCCTCCCCCGCTACCCACAAATCCCAGTCATAACCAATAGAAAATCATTTCAATGTTTACTTTTGACTGGTGCAGAGCTCGCTGGACTAAAATACTGTTGAATTTCGCCACACTCTCGAGTGCTATTACGGCCACACTAGAAGTGGACACCTCATTTTTTTTACGTTTACGGCATGATTACCGAGTCTTCTACATTATATGTGAGCTTCGTGTTTGTACGTGACACGGACCTAATATCCAGAATTTCCAATTTTAGTTTTGCTCTAGGAGGCACCACTTGCAGTATGGTGATCCACACATGGAGTTCAGCAGCAAAACATGCCTAGTAAATGACTCAAGTAATTGCCTTTTAAAAAGTGCACAAATCAATATTGCATAGATCAAACCTTTAAAAATACAATACACCATGGGGTTTTTTTTCTTCAATTTTCAATTTTTTCATCTTGCAGATGAGTCACATCAAAGACAAATATACAAGGAAGTTTCGTGATGCCTTACTATGTCCACCGATGACTTAGCATCTCGTGACAGCTATGCAGAAGGTTGGCAGCGAGTGTCATGAGAGGAGCCACTAGTACAGGAATTGGAGGCGTGCCGTTCACCTGCCACTTGGATCACGTTGGATGTTTTTCTATTTAGCAGTGACGCCAGCTCTACAAACCACAGGAGCTGCCGATAAAAAGGCCTGACTTGGAGGAAATTTCAAGTCACCTGTGACATCAAGATCAAGATCAAGATCATTGCTCCAAACTGGTGAGCCAGTGAATCGGAATGGTGAGATGCTTGCAGAGTTCATGGATGAGATGAATCTAGAAAATCTAATTGAGACGTTAGCAGAGGAACGTGTGACTTGGAGTGCAAGGAATCAGGAGTCTGCGATAGATTTTGTGTTAGTGAATGGAAAGATGCGTGAAAGTGTTAATCGGATGTGGATAGATGAAGACGGGATGATTGATATTGTGTCAGATCACAACATGCTTATGGTGGAATGTATGGTGGGAGGTAAGAATGAAAAGAAAAGGAAGGTGCAGAAGAAGAAATGGAGGCTGAGGGACGCTAACTGGGAGAATTTTCAAGTATGCCTGAGTGAAAAAATGTGGGGCACGGGGAGCTCAGAGAGTGTAGATGAACTGAATGAGAGATTGACTGAAAATGTGAGAAATGCTGGGGCTAGTAAGATAGGGTTTGTAAGAGTGACTGGAAGAAAGAGAATGAACAAGCCGTGGTGGAATGATGATATTAGGGATGCGAGAAGGGAACGTAAGAGGTTAAACAAACAGTGTAGGGTGTTAAAGAAAAGGAGACATGATAGTGAAGAGGCTGAGGGTGAATACCAGAATGTATGGATGACGTATATGAAACAGCAACGATTGACGAAGCGAAAGATAAGAGATGCGAAAGTGCAGTGTGAAAGGAATGCTATTCAAGCCTTGAGGGAGAAGGGAATGGAAGGAGGGCGTGAGTGGTACAGATTCATGAGAGGGGAAAGCATGTCAGACAGTGAAAATGTCGAAAGCTTGAAAGTGAATGGCAAATGTATTACAGATAAGAATGAAATCAGGGAGTCAATAAAAGAGTTTTGGGAAAACATAGGTGTAGGTGAGGTATTGGAAGTGAGAGAAGGGTGCTTGACACTGGAAGGAAAGGATTCGAATGAGTTGAATGAAAGGATCAGCAGGGAAGAGATTGAAAAATGTGTGAAAAGACAGAGGAATGGTAAGGCAGCAGGACCAGATGATATCCCATATGAATTTTATAAGAATGGTGGTAAGGTTATGATTGATAGAATGACTGAGCTATTTAACGAAGTGTGGGAAGAAGAGAAGGTGCCGAGAAAGTGGAATGAATGTAGTGACACAAATTCATAAGGGAGGATACAAGAGTAAGAATGAGTTGAAGAATTATAGGCCAATTGCCCTTGTGAACACAGTAGGCAAAGTCTTCTGTGCTGTGTTGAATGACAGATTGTGTAAATGGATTGAGAGAGTAAGAGTACTTGGTGAAGAGCAAAATGGTTTCAGAGTGGACAGAAGAGCAGAAGATAATGTATTTGTCGTGAATGAAATGATTGCAAGAAAAAAGAATGAGGGAGGCAAGCTGTATTTAGGATTTCTAGATGTAGAGAAAGCTTACGACAGGGTAAATAGAGAAATGCTTTGCAGAGTTTTAGAAAAGGTTGGGCTAAGTGAAAAAATAGTCAAAATTGTCAGGAGTATGTATGTTGAGACCAAAGCTAGATACAAACTAGGGAATATAGAGACAGAATGGGTGAAGAGTGAGAAAGGAGTCAGGCAAGGATGTATTCTGTCACCAATCTTGTTTAGTATGTACACAGAAGAACTAGCAGTCAGGTTGAGAAGAATGAATGCAGGAGTGAGTGTCGGGAGGGACAAGGTATGCATGTTGTTATATGCAGATGATGTAGTCTTAATGAGTGAGTCTGCAGAGGAGCTACAAAGCTTATTAGATGTGGTAGATGAGTATGGAAGAGATTTTGGAGTGAATTTTAGTTGTGAAAAAAGTAAGGTAATGATAGTGAATAGATCAGAAGATGAGAGGGATGCTACATGGAGACTTGGAGTGAAAGAGTTGCAGCAAGTATGTGAGTACAAGTATCTAGGGATATGGATGAGCCCAAATGGATGTGAGAAGGCTAAGAATGAAAAGATTAGTATGGTGAATCAGTGGGTTGGCAGACTAGGGAGTGCAGCAAGAATGAGAGCGAGTAAATATGACGTGTTGCGAGAGATATGGAAGAGTGTGGCTGTTCTGAGTGTAATGTATGGTATGGAAGTGATTGCATGGAGTGAAAAGGAGATAGACAAGTTGGAAGTAGGGCAGAATAGAGTAGCAAGAATGGCACTGAATGCACCAAGGTATGCAGCTGTAGAAGCTTTGAGAGGTGACATGGGATGGAGTACGTTCAGGGAGAGACAGATAAAGGCAACTTTGAGATATAAAGTTAGGCTGGAACGAATGGAGAATACAAGAATTGCACGGAAGGTGTATTTGTGGAATGTAAGGAGGAGTAAATGGGAGAAGAAATGTCTGAACATAGTAGACAGGAGTGGCATGCTCGTTAGGTGGGTGCATACATTTTGTGAAGGGAGAGAATGGTTGTATGAATGGAAGGTGATGAACAGAAGTAGAGAAGGGTTAGAGTGGGATGTGAAAAGGTGGAAAAGCGAGATAGACAAAACAGTGAAAGGTGTGGGACTAAGTAAGTGGAAGACTGAGATGGAACGAAAGAAGACTTTGGAATGGTACAGAGAGAAAGAGGCCCCAATGTATGTAAGGTGGTATGATGGAAGCCTGGGTGGCGATCTTCTCTTCCGAGCTAGGGCACAGTGTATGGATGTGAATGCAAGGAACTACAGATGGTCAGAGTCCCGCAGCAAAGTGTGCAAGATGTGTGACATGGGAGAGGATGAGACGGTAGAGCATGTAGTACTAGAATGCGAGAGGTATGACCGTGACAGAATGGAAATGATGCGTGTGATTCTAACAGAAATGGGACGTGAAATGAATGAGGTGACTGAAAGAACTGGAAGGGAATGGATGGCGTTGTTGCTAAGACTGTGAGGAGACGAGTGAACGGATGATTGACGCGGTAAAAGAGTTCCTGGAGAAAATGTGGTATGCGAGATTGAGAGATTAGGGCATGTACTTAGAGTATGCATCTATGATTTATTTAGTTTCTTTTTTTCTGTGTACTTTCCTTTTTTTTTCCTTATTCCCCTCACAGGAGCTGCCGATAAAAAGGCCTGACTTGGAGGAAATTTCAAGTCACCTGTGACATCAAGATCAAGGCGTCAGAATTGAATCTCCCGCAGTACGGTGTGAGTTCACACGACAATGGCAGACATCAAAGGTCATAAGGCGCTATGTTCAGATAATAGGCAGGCGGCATAGTAGAGATAACAGCAAGCCAAAGTATGGGTCCGGAAAGAACGGGGGGACGGTGTCGTTTGTCCCCCCCCCCGAACCCCACATTTCTAGGTTTAAATATTCATCGGTATTAGTGACAATATCCGACCAACAGTCCCAATTAACTAATTTTGTTTGGTTATTGGATGTTTGTTTTATTACTCAAGTTCATACTATATAATTTTTCCATACAATGCGTTCCTGCTGAACTTTTAATCAACAAGGGTTGAATAATAATCTTCTCTGGAATTTTTAACATTAAAATGTTATGCTAGAATCTTGAAAACATTAAATGCTCCACTGGCGACTATGGGGCTCTGCTCCCTTATACAGTGCTCACCTTAAACCAGCATTACACAGCCGAATTTGCACGAACATGTAAGTCATCCTGTGTCGGGGGTCAGTTCGGCATCATTCTTGCATGTTCGTGGTCGTTCGGCATTGTCGGGGTCCAACTTGTGTCTTTCGACAGTTGTCCACGACCGCCACGAAAGTTTCATGTTGCATGAAAAATTCGTGGCCGGTCGCCGAATGTGCAGGAATGAAAAATTGACGCCGAAATGTCATCGACATGTTCCCGTCAATTCGGCGTCTAATTTACGGCATTCAGGAGAGTGTCACCGAATTTTGACGGTTTTGGACCGTTAAAATTTCAATTTTGTCGGCGACAATGTCGCAGACATGTCCCCGAATATTCGTGACAATCGCAGAATATTCGGGGAAATGTCCCCGAAATTTCCACATTTCGGGGAATTGACGCCAAATTAACCACTACACGGAAACTGGCGTCGCGGGGTGTACAGTACATATGAGCCACGAAAGCTGCCACCGTCTTCAATTCGCTGCCTGCATTCAAGACCTCCAACAACAGTGATCAGCTGATCGCCCGCATCTTTAACCATGGCTTCCGAAAATTTGTTTCCTACGCAGCAGGTGCAGGAGTACAGGAACAGGTAAAGATTCGTTTCCTTAACCACTCGATATCTCCTTACCCTTATAATGAACTGCAAATTCAACCTCAGAAACTTGTTCAGATCGCCTTAAACAGTTATGCCGCTAAATTACAGTAAAAAATACGATTTTTTTTCCTTCTCTTCGGAAAGTGGTTTAGTTTGGTTTAAACAAGGTTCTGTTATTTGTCAATATAAGTTAATGTATGGTTAATTTATGGTATGTTATGTTAATTTGGTGCAGACGCCATTTTCTTTCGTAGCCACACGCCATTCTGGTAAAGGCGTAAAAAAATACCGAAAATAATAGCTTTATTAGCATAAACTTTCCAGAGCTGCAGTTAAATAAGCCTAACCGAAACTAACCCAACCAAACCTAACTAACCCTAACGTAACCTAAAAAAAATTTTATTCGGATTTTCTTCTTTAATTCAGCGGCATAACTGTTTGAGGTGATCTGAACAAGTTTCTGAGGTTAAATTTGCAGTGCATTATAAAGGGAAGGAGATATCTAGTGGTTAAGGAAACAAATCTTTACCCAGGAACACCCTCTCCTAGGACCTGCTAGATGAAATTATGGCCAGCGATAGCGAGACACAATGCTCGCACACCAGCGAGACTCAAAGCTCACAATATCAGTCATGCAAAAAAGAATGCACTCCTGCCAGTGGTGGCGCAAGGGCAACCACCCGAGCCAAGAAACGCCCACCACCCCGAACCAACATAGAGGAAGACGAGGATGATGATGAGGACGAGGATGAGTTGTCTCATAGGCTGCTGCAGAGAAGCAAGAGAACAAGCAAGACCCCGCTTGACAAGTTCTCTGCAGACGATGAGCAAGAGGCCATGGCTTGGTTCAGGGAGCACCCGGAATTGTATGCGAAGAAGAGCATCAAGTACATGAACGCTGGATACAAGACTCGGATCTACAGGGCTAAGGCGAATGAGATGGGAATCCATCGTGAGTATAGTGCATATTATATCTTGCGATTCTGTGCAAGCCAAGTTGTGACAGTGCCTTGTTTATTTTTTAACCTACAGTGCCATTTGCCTATCATTTGTGAATACACTCACCTCCGTTTTACGGACCTCCCTTTAACAGATATCAGAAGCATCAGACAAAATTTGCAGCAGCCAACTCACTTTGTTTACATCAGTGTAACCATAGGTGTAAGTCTGATTTTAAATAAAAAATGTTCAATTACTGTATTATAGTGTATATATACAGTGCACAGGTATTTTACACTGTCAGATTGGATAGTGTGCTTGATTAAATGTATAGTACTATATTGTTCCTCTTTCTTTCATAATGTAATTGTTGATATTAATCACTACACTTAGTATTGGTAACTACAGACAATTAGCATTATCGGACTGATGTTTACCCCCTTTAGTCCGTTAAAACGAGTATGAGTGTACTATGTGAAATATGTTGTGGTTATTAATGAATTTTCTTTTCATACAGCTGACACGCTAAAACTGTGGTGCACCTCCATGCGGACACGATGGGGCAAGCTTGCCAGGAAGAAGTCTGGTCAGGAGGCCACCCAGGTGTACCTCACCGAGAGGGAGCAGTGGATTTACGATAACTTCTCGTTCCTCCGGGAACACATCATTTCAGCCATGGCTCGCCAATCAAAGGTAAATTGGCTTTGAAACCAATGTAATTGTGATTTTTTTTAACACACATTTATTGCTATTTATTAAAGACATATTTATTGACTTTGTTGCTATGTTCATTTATTGTCTCCCTTTTCCACAGGTGGATGGTCAAGCATCGATGTTCCAAGCCGCAGCAGACGTGGGCCAGGTGACAGACGCCCATCACCTTAACGAAGACGATATAGATATTTCGCTTGAAAGCGCCCCTTCTGTAGAGAGGAGGAAGAGGAGCCAAAATAACCCCCTCACCTCTCCTGTTGCCTCCATCACCCTCACTGAATTGGAGGAGGTAAGGTCTAATTTCTCTAGTATAACTCTTTATAGGTCTAGCATAACTATACATAAATGATATATATAATTGGACTTTATCTCCCAAATATCTGTGCCTTGTAGGTGGAATACATGGGAATCATTAAAGCCCTCTCATTACAATATTCAAATAAGTCTCATCCAGCTTTCACGTGATTAAATATGAAATTGATTTTATGAGTTCATAGGTTCGCATTCAATACAGACAAACGCACTCATATTTCCCAATTATACACCTGAAATCTTGATTAGACATAGCCCAAATGCTGTTCATAACATGACCTAATTATGTCTATTCGCACAACAGCTGGCTTTGAAGCAGCACCTGGAGGAGGCCATGAAGTTGTCCCAACAGCTGGCTCAGAGGCTTGCAGTAAGACCAGAAATCACCCCGAAGGAGAAATGCCTACAGAGTCTGTATGACACTATCTCTGCCTGGATGCAGGATTATACGGAGGATGAGTTTGTGGAGTTAAGCAAATGTGTCTGGGACAAGCTGTATGCCATACGGCAGGCCCGCGTTGCTCGGCAGCAACGTGACAGTGTCCCACCCTTCCAGGCCTTCCAGGCAGCTGCAGGAGCACAGCAGGTGACAACTCAAGCTCCGCAGCAGGGATACCAGCCACCACCCATTTCCCCTCCCTCCGACCCTGGTTTCGATGAGGATCCGACAGTAAAACATGAAATAATATATTAAAATTATGATGATTTCTATAGTGAAAGGAAATATAAGTGGAAATTATGTATGAAAAATGTTAAGTTTTAAATAAAAGAAGTAAAGGTAAAAGATATTTGTTGTTAAGTCTGAAAATAAAATAAAATATAAGTAGAAGAAAATATAT
Source organism: Metacarcinus magister (assembly GCA_029783475.1). Classification (NCBI taxonomy): domain Eukaryota; kingdom Metazoa; phylum Arthropoda; class Malacostraca; order Decapoda; family Cancridae; genus Metacarcinus; species Metacarcinus magister. Next base: position 6,242,232 of record JAPQNM010000045.1, on the reverse strand, counting down.
AAAAGATATGTTAAGTTCTAAAATAAAAAAAATTAAAAGTGAAAGTTGTATATACAAAAATAATGTTGAGTCTAAAGTGAAGATGAATGTTGAAATAATTGTGGTTTGTTATTTTGAAATAATCATGATGATGTGCTAACGATCTGTGTGTTGTTTATGTTTCTGTCAATAACAATAACCTTTAAACGGATATCAAAGACGAAAAAATATATAAAGTCAACAAAAAGATAAAAATACCATTATTTCAAAGCTGGAAAAAAAAAATCACTTTTAACACGAGACACAAAACAAATACATTTTGATTTTCTCCAGTTGCATGTATTTTGGAGGGAAGTTGATTATGTAAATGAGAAGTGTTTATTGAAGGTCTTGTATGTCATGAAAGAGAGTTGTGGGAGGGTGGAGATGAAATTGAATGCCCTGATATAGTTTGGTCACCTTGAGAGAGCAGGTAAGAGTGAAATTATGAAAAAAATATTTAAGAGTGTGACAGAGTTATGGATACAAAAGATCACCTCCCCTGTAAAATGGAAAGACAATGTGTTGAAATATATGAGGTAGATAGTGTGAGAGGACAGAAAGATGCATAGGAGCATATGGAGGCTCCTGCCATGGCCTCATTTTTAAGGGAGTTTCAAGGATTTTGAAAGATCAAACATCAAAATAAACCAGACAAGGCTAGCTCATGAATATAAACAATGTGCACAATTCTACAAGTTATTCGTAACAACTTCATACTTTATCAATTTAATGTATCATGAAATCCTTCTTGAAAAATCATATAAGAATTATACACCAGTACTCACATAAAAAAATATATAAATTATGCAAGTGACTTCCTGTACTATGAAATTTTAAGTACATGAAATACACTAAGTGCATTAAGTCTTTACACACCTCTCTAACTTCAATATTCACAATTGTCTTCAGAGTAGTGCAACAATGAAAATCTTATGTTTCCTTCTTTTCCATGCTATTCTATTTGTATTTCAATTTTACATTTGTCCACACTGAGATATGACAACAGGTATCTTAGGTTTGTTGTTGGGTCCAGTGGGAACATTCTCAATCTTGCGCATCACCAGCAGCCCCTCAATGACACGACCAAACACCACATGCTTCCCATCCAGGAAGTCACATTTAGCACAAGTAATAAAAAACTGGCAGCCATTGGTGTCCTTCCCACTGTTGGCCTGAGTGAAGAAAAAAAACTACACTAGACTCTTAGTTCTGAAACATAGCTATTATTATTTTTTTTTTTTAGCTTGGTAGTTTAACACATCTAGATTGAAATATATAGCTTAATTTTTGCAAATATGAGGTAAAAAGCAATTTATCTACAATAAAAATTACTCACTAAAATTGCACAGCTATCATTTTCAATTATTCTTAGCTGACAGGACTACATAACGACCATCACTGAAGATTGATCCCACAGTAAGCTTACAAGACACTTTTATTCTCTGGTCCTCTAATAAGGTGAGGACAAAACATCTACACTTATGGCAGATATGCATGCCGTGAAAAGAGAGAAGTAGCAGTATATACATATATATACACCCCTCTCACTTAGCCCCTAGGCCCCAATTAAATGTAATTATGTAAATAGACATGCTGGGTGACCATGAAATTTTAAAAACTCACCCAGCATACTCAAACTGCTCGCTCAGGAAAGAAAGTCCTTCCATGTCTTTCACAACTGTCTTTAATATGTACCTCTCGGATTTAGGTAGTAGCATGTGGAGATCATCCCAAAGGATGTGGGCAGCGGAGAATGTTTGAAAGTGAGGTAGAAAGGGAGGTTGGAGGTAGATCAAGGTGTCTCCTGTGCCAGGTAACTATGAATATGTGCGACCAGTATTAAGCGAGATACAGGTTTTTCACAAATAACTTTAAAATTTACATAATAACTATGTTTTTAATATATAATAACCATCTAAGGGTTGAGATGCCTATGACCCCTGAAAATTTCATTCTGATCCCTCCAGTGGTCTAGGAGGAGATAGAAGACAGACAGACACAGACAAATTTTGGATGGGGTCGTTTCGTAACTTCCAAACTAGTCGCTTCACTCGCAGTTTGAAATAAAAAGTACTTTCTTACCAAAGAGAGAAGTCCAGGGCCATCATGCTTCAAAAGGAAATTTTCATCTTGAAAGCTTGGCCCATATATGCTCTGAGTTCCTGTTCCATCACCCTGATATAACAAATAAGAGTCAATAAGTCTCAGAGCATCTATGAATTGGAAAGAATACTTGTATTGAAACTGTAAGAGAAGGGTTACTGCCATGTATGATCTAGTCATTATCCCTTTTTCTTTCAGCTGTTTAATAACAACAAACTAGAAATGGAAAGCAATTACTTTTACTTTTATTTACTTATGTTTTTTTCAGTAAATTCTATAGGCATGAAGCACATATCAATAATAAATAATTAACAGGAGACTTGATAAACCAATAATGAATTAATTCAATCTATTCAGTCTCCTCTTTCTTGTATGATATTCACCACTCTATTATAAAAACCTATTCAGATGAACAGCACAAAATATTTTTTTTATTAAAACCACAACAATGACAAGAAAGGTACCTACCCTTACAAAGTCACCTCCTTGAATCATGAAGTCCTTTATAACTCTGTGAAAACTTGCACCTTTGTATCCTATGGGAACACCATCTTTGCGATATTCTCCAGTACAAAATTGACGAAAATTTTCACTTGTTTTGGGGCAGACATCAGAATATAACTCCATTATCATTCGTCCAATTTCCTGAAAATAATAAGTCTCTCTAAAATACTTTTAGATCTAACATCCAAGTACTCCCATTCCCTGCTTGACTTTTTTGTACCACTGCACATTAACTTTTTGTCACCCATATATATAAGATTAAGGGGTATTATTGTCTTAGTGGGCTATCAGAAGGCCAACGATTTATACCTGTATCATCGTGTAGATCTTTTCATTCTGAGCAATTACATCCTGTTAATAGCTATTGCAAGTTTATGATAACACCAATATCGCCTTGTTCTAACTATTATGTTTTAAGGGTGCAGACACACTTCTCCTTGAGAACATTCAATTTACAAGGTTCTCTGCGGAGAGTTTGAATCAGTTAAACGGCTTGAGCTTCAAAGGTTAGGTTAGGTTAAAAAATTTAAGATTTAATAAAACAACAATAATAATAATAATAATAATAATAAACGGACGGGCTGAAGGAGTGTTAGTGTATGTTTTGGCTATTACTTCTCAATGTAAATCACTATTTTTGGGGGGGAGGATGGGGGCTGGAGAAAAAAGTACTTTGCAGGGGAAGTGGAAAGTGGATTAATTCAAAACTCATAAAATTTTATCAGAAATAAATAGTTTCGGGTAAAGATTCGGAAGACAACCCAGTCTGTTTTTTAGACCAAGCAATTTTTTTCTGATAGATTTTGATGTGTTTTGAATTAATCTGATGTTTGTTTGTTATGCCATACAACTTCTTTTTTTTCCAAGGTAAAAATTGCCACAAAAATGTCACATTAATTCAAAACCATCATTATCAATAAGAGAAAAAATTGCTTTAAGTAATTCTAAGCATTCCTAATCAAACCTAACCTAACCTACGCAAACCTAATTAAACCTAATTAAACCTAACCTAACCTAAGCAAACCTAATTAAACCTAAGCAAACCTAATTATGTTAGTTGAATTGATAGTAATTATGAAAATTTTTTTTAAAAAATAATAATAATACTGACCAGATCTAGTGATACCAAGTAATCTAGGTAGGTCGTAAGTATATTTGGTAAAATTTTACATCTTCACCATAATGGCGTCTGTTTACGTCTGCGTCTTGCGTCTGCACCTAGTCCAAATCCCTACTTTTGGTCATAGAGAACATTTGATATCTTCTAAATTAACCTAATCTAACATAACCTAAATTAACCAAACCTTAACCTACATTGACAAATAACAGAACCTTGTTCAAATCAAACTAAACTTTATTTTTCGAAGAGGTCTCACAGAAAACATTGAATATCTCACAAACTAAGAATTTATGACAAAAATGTAATTAAGAGAACATCAAAATGCATCAGGTAATGCGAAAATATAACCCTGAATTTTCTAGAGCATTTTGGTGAAGATGTAAAATAATACCATATATTTGATAAAGCTCACCTAATTTAGTGACGTAATTATAGTCACAATCCCTTGTTTCTAATACATAACTAATCGTACGTAGTCACTAGAGAAAATCAAGTAAGGTCTTTCACTAAAACATAATAGAACAGCCTCAACAGTACTTATTTCTTACCGTTTGTCCTACTGTTATATCAAAGAACACCACAGGGTTATTTGGGTTCCGAAGCTGCTGTTGTATTTGGTTCCAAGTGGGCATGATTAACTACGTATATATGTTTCCACTTCCTTATAAAATAGGTTTGAACTTTGGGTGTGGTTGGCGTGGTTGTTTGGATGAAGTTGTGACAGTGTTTGTTGACACCCGCGTTGCACAGGGGATACGGGCACATAAGAAAGAATAAAAAAAACAAACATAAGAATGAAGAGATTGCAAGAGGCCAGTTGATGACCTACACGAGGCAGTTCCTTGTCCCCCACTCTTGGAATAATCTAATATTTAGCCATCCCACCTGTCATCCCTATCCATACTCTCATCCAACCGTCTTTTAAAGCTACCTATTGACTCACCACTTACTACGTGTCTACCCAGCCTATTCCAATTGTTCACCACTCTGTTTGTGAACCAATATCTACCTAGGTCTGTCCTGAATCTAAGCTTTTCTAGCTTGTACCCATTTCCACGTGTCCTATCCTGACTACTAATTTCTAAAACCTGATCAATGTTTCCCTTATTAATTCCTTTTACCCATTTGTAAACCTCAATCATATCCCATCTTGCCCTCCTCTCTAGGGAGTGGAGATTAAGACGTTTTAATCTATCTTTGTAGAGTAAATTTCTCAGCCCCTGAATCATCTTGGTCATTCTTCTCTGGACTGCCTCCAAGGAGCCTATATCCTTCCTATAAAAAGGGGACCAAAACAGAGCTGCATAATCTAGGTGGAGTCTAACTAGCGCTAAATACAACCTCAGAACTCCTATTTGTCACACACCTACCAATAAATCACAGTATCTTATTGGCCCTATTTCTAGCTATAATACACTGTTCCCTGGGGCGCAAGTCACTGCTTACTTGAACTCCCAAGTCCTTCACATTATATGACCTTCCTAAGGTAGTGTCATTTAATGTGTAGTCTACAGGCCTATTACCTTTACGTACACTCATAATGCTACACTTATTAACATTAAACTGCATCTGCCATTTCTCTGACCACTCGTACAGCCTATTTAAGTCATCCTGCAGCATCCTAGCATCATCTATATTCTTTACCGGTCTTCCTATCTTTGTGTCATCGGCAAATTCACTGATATCACTGTTCATTCCTGTCTCTAAGTCATTTATATAGATTATGAATAACAACGGTCCTAGTACTGATCTCTGAGGACCCCCACTAGTGACATTACCCCATCCTGATTTCTTCCCATTAATCTGTACCCTCTGTTCCCTACTAGTAAGCCATCCCCTAATCCACTCTAGTACCTTCCCACCTATGCCATGAGCCTTGACTTTACTTAACAGTCTCCTATGGGGTACTCTGTCAAAGGCTTTACTGAAGTTCAAATAAACTAAATCATACTCTTCCCCCTTATCTATGGTTTCAAATACTTTTCTATAGAAGGATAATAATTTGTCAGGCAGGACTTTCCCTTGCTAAAAACATGTTGACTATGTCTAATTAGCTTGTGTTCATCTAAATGTTTTCTAATTGCCCTTATGATAGCTTCTAACATCTTGCCTACCACTGATGTTAAACTAATTGGACAGTAATTACTACTTTCTGCCTTATCTCCTTTCTTGAATATAGGAACTACATTTGCCTGCCTCCATAACCTGGGAACTACTCCTGTGTCTAGGGATCTTCTAAAAATCATCGCAATGGGTTCAATGAGTTCTTCTCTACATTCCTTAAGAATCCTCGGAAAAATGTTGTCCAGCCCTGGAGATTTAGTCTTCTTAAGTCTATCTATTTCCCTACTAACTACTTCCCTACATATGATTATGTCACTTAATTTATCAACTTCTTGTCCCCTAAAGCCATTAAGATCTGTACTGGCTCCAGTTCCCTATCTGACTCTTCCTGAGAAAATACGGACAAGAAGTATTTATTTAATTCCTTACTAATTTCTTTGCCATTTATTATCAAGCTGCCATCCATTCCTTTAAGAGGTCCTATTCTATCTTTTGCTTTAGCCTTGTACAGCCGATAGAATCCCTTTGGATCCTTCTGGGCATCCCTAGCTATCCTAACCTCATAATTCCTCTTTGCGGTCCTAATATCCTTTTTAACTTTTCTAGCTAGGTCATTATACTGCTCTACTACCTGTACTTCTGGATATGTACCTGGATATGAATGAATAAATACAACCCCTAGAAGCTAAATCTACCCTTAAACGAGTAATATCTACCTACTAAGTTATTTTAAGGTGTTTTATTGTAATGAGTGCCTTCATAGAGTAAAAAAAATTGTCCGGTGCCCAGTTGCCTCATCACGTGGGGTAAACGGGCACCCACTTTGTTTATTTTCTAAGCAAGTTATTTTCTTATCCTGAAGTATGTGTATGAGTCCAAAAGGTAGCCCTAAGGGAGATATTTAAAAACATTTTACATTTTTAAAATTCCTTCTGACCTTTATAATATGGGCAAAAGAGAGGTAAAAAATGTGTCCAGTTGACCCATTTTACTGTATATATATATATATATATATATATATATATATATATATATGATATATATATATATATATATATATATATATATATATATATTATATATATATATGAGTTATAATTTCAGGAAACTTAGCTGTGTGTAAATCAATTAATTTCTTATCGACTTTTAATATATAATCCATTAAAGTATGGTGTATATTTGACAAAAAATTAGCTGGTACTTTGTCTATCCATCCTGGCTAATATACCCTTAAGAGGAGATAGCCTAAACAATGCAATTAGGGTTTGGGGAGTCTATACTCCCCCTCTCCTAAGTGCCTTGTCTTTTCACAGGTGAAAATACATTTTCGTCGCCTTGTACAATCAACAGGAAATACGATGGTAGCATTCTTGTAGCTCCCTATTTGTTATCACATGTAGCACACTGAATAGAAAATAAACAAAATAAATACCATGGAATAATTACTGTTTTTATTTTATCCATAAATCAACTTTCTTACAAGTTAAGCAAAGAGATATATGGTCTCAAAATCCTCATCTTGCATAGTGCAGTCTAAATTCATAGTAAACAATTGCTGCAATACATAATGTGACAACTTCTAATAGTTGCATTAGTAACAGTTAAATGAAATCTAACAAATCCATATAAAAAACAAAAAATTTTCTTAGTAAAGTAAATTTCCACTACACTTTGTAACAAATTTCACCTTACAAGTGGACTCAAAACATGTTACATTTTCTCTACTCGGTAAACTATGTAGTATCATGATCAATATACAGTGATATAGTAACTCTTTTCCCTAAAGCTGAATTTATCACTATTAAACCTTAAGCATAGGAGAACAGTCTACTTCAACATGACCTTGGAAGCCCATAACAGGAAAGCTTGATTTCTCCAGCTTGTTCATCACACTGTGCCACATAATTGTGTAATGTGAATGATTATAATGAAAACAGCCAAAACACTTGGCTCTTAAAAGGAAATGCTAGAATTAAGTTATATGATTAAAAAAAAGCATATGATAAACTTGATTGGGAAGTTCTCTGGAACGTTCTGAAAATTTAAAGAGTTACTGGGAGGAATTAAGGCATTTTATATGAAGGCAAGTCATGTGTGAGGGTGATTGGAAAGCTAAGTGAGAGTTTTCCTATAAGAGTAGGAGTGAAACAAGGATGTGTGACTTAGCCATGGCTGTTTAATATTTTTGTGGATGGGTTTATGAGAGAAGTGAAAGCTAAAGTGGAGAATGTAGATGCAAGACTGAAGATTAATGGAATGGGTTGGGCGGTGGTGGCATGCTTGTTTGCAGATAACACTGTTGTTTGCAGAGAGTGAAGAGGAACTTCAGAGAGTAGTGAATTAATTTTATAGTGTATTTACTATGGGGGTCAAAGCTGCTTTTACCTTGAACAGGTCAAGCAGTGGAAATATGTCAGTGTCACTTTGAGTTTTGACAGATGCCTGATTCCTGGGATTAAGATAGGGAAGGGTGGCGGGAGCTTTCCTCCTCCGCCTACCACCTACACACGCTGATCACTCATGGCTAGACTAGTGGATAAACCAATGTGTCTTTTGGCCTCTTAAGTTTTCTCTCATTATATTTGTCGTAATTGAAATAAGTCTCTCTCTCTCTCTCTCTCTAAGCGTCTCCGTCTGTCCACCCTAGCCCCATCAACACCTGGTGGGGATCAACACCTCCAATCTAACATCCTTACAACCACACCCATTTGCCTCACATCTCTTTAATATCTTTACGTGATTCTCATGTTTCAGCTCCTTTGAAGTTCAAATCATGTATGAATTTTCATTATAAATGTTCCAAGACTGTGCTACAATTAAAATGAAACTTCATTGCAAGGGTTTGTAAATTAAGGTACAGTAAGACCCCTTTATCCATACTCATTTTATCTGCATAACTCACTGTTTACAGGGCAGTCTGGATAAACAGGTCAGTCTGGACCATTCATATAAGTAAAATATACTTTTTAATTTTTACTCATTTACTGTATCAGGACCTGAAAAGAAATGCCTTTTTCATAATTTTCCAACACTATCCTGACCTTGATGATATAATTATTTTTAATGTGCCTGATTGTAGTTTTGCAATTAAATTGCAAGCCTTGATATTTACAAAATGTAATAGTACATCCAATGCTACATATTCACACAGCACTAAAGTTAGGAATGTACATGCAATGCACACTCACATATCATAGGAAGTGTAGGACATATATGTAATGCCACAATGGCACAATGCAAAAATTAGAGGAATGTACACTTTCTGGCAAAAAGTGAGAAAAAACAGCACATGCTGGTCGATAAGCAATGGGTGGTTCAGTTGACATTAACTTAAAACAAATCACCTTTTTCTACATTGATTTATAAGGATTTTAATGTAAAATTCTTCTTTCACTGTGAATGTTTTTTTCTGGCCTCAAAGAACATATTCCAAATGTAAATTAATGTAACATAAACATGAATATACATACACACATGTGTATGAACAGAGGTGGTGCAGCCACAAACCATCCTCATATTCTAAAGAACTCAATCTGTTAGCTGCCATTATTTATTTTTACACTGGCATGATGATTACATTAAAAAAATACATGAAAAAGTGCCCAAACAATTTTATTCAACTCTTTGCTTTATGTTTGTATGGTTTAACCTTAGTTAAATTTTAATTTACTGAACTAATTTCTATTCATTCAAATTTCTACTAGTACATGAGCGGTGTTATGTATCAAAAGGAAACTAGAGAGAAGTAAAGTTCAATATATGGCATAAAGAGGCTAGCTCAGAATGAGTTTGTAGATGAGTCTGCCTCATGCTCCCATCCAGAGCAATCAGCTTTCATATATTCACTCAAGGAGATACTTGGCACCAATATATACGCTCAAATTATCAAGATTTAAAAAACCTAATAGAAATCTTCTTCAACCACCTAAAAATGGGATACATGTGAAATATTCTAAATAATCATTGGAATGGCTGTGGATGGCAACAATGCGCTTAAGGGTATAAATGTAGTCAAGCAAGAACAGGTAAACTATGGTGCTGGGATTAGGGGTGATTTTCAAACGTTTATCTAGGTTTTTTTTTATTTGAAATATAGGGAGCACACACAAAGTAACAGTGCAGGAGGAAGAGAAAGAGAGAGGATAGTGGTGAGCCTTTAGTTATTTGTCAAGGGATTGTCATGGAGGAAAGGGAAGGCACCCAGTACCCGCAAAACAAAACCCCTTCTCAATGAAGTGGCATTCCTGATAACCTCCAGCACTAAGGTGTATTTGGATACACTTGCAAAGGTGTGAAGGTGTAGACATGAGTGAAAGTGGTTGTGGGGATAGAAAGGATATTTATTTAATTTTTTTGGGAGGTGGGGTGGGAAGTTTGTCAATAATTTTAGGTGTAAATTATACTATTATGCAAGTCAATAACATAAGTGAAAATTGTTAAATTTTGAGCAAATGTAAGGGAAATATGATTGCGTGTAACTTTGAATGCCCATATCTCAAACTATATTTTTTGTAACAAAAATATATACTGTAAAGCCACTGTTAGTTACGTACTTGAAGATGTGGGAAAATGTTGAAGCTATGTAGGTGAATGAATGACTGGCCTCGAAATTCCCAGTATGTGAAGTACTGAAGAAATAAGTCAATGTAATGCAGTGATCATGATGTAATGACCACTACACACCTTGGAGTATTGGTAACAATGAATGAATGACATGATTCATGGTGTAGAACACTCATACTCACACACAAGGACAATTAGAATGAGCATATTACTATAAATTTTCAGCCCCTAATTAGCAAAACTTTATTTTAGGTGATTTTTTATATTGTAGGTGCCAAGCACTACCTTAATCCACGATGTCAACAAATAGATTAAAGGTACAAAACCTTAATATTTGCAGGTAACAGAGACGTGTGCAAATGCATAAAACTCAATTTTTGCTGCCTCACTTAGAAATGCCCCTCGGCCCCAATAATAAAAACAGCTAAAAAGCTGTAAAAACCTGTTAACTATAAACTGATGTATAAACTCATTACTTTCAGCATCATTGCCAAGGGGAAGAGGACTGTAGATGAATACGTTAAAAGCAAATTTGTAAGCCATGTTTTGTTAACAGCTATCACACTTCCTAACTGAGTTAAGATTTGGTGTCAAATGTTTGTTGCCCCTTAAAACTACCCTGAACCTTCATCACCTATATAATTAAAGAAAATATTACTGGGAAAAAAGTACCAGAATAGCTGTTAAAGATCAAGGGACATACTTCAGGCAAGGACATAATTTTGTGATCCAGTTTTCAGACAGTCTCCTATGTACATATCTCCTCTTCCATGATGTGGTGGTTATTTTCACTAAAATTCAGCGGTCAGAGTTTATTACCATTCGGCAGACGAGTCATTTCAATGTTAGAAGCACTTGCAATAGTGTCGGTAAATGTGCATGATTATATGGCAGCCTTTTGATTGCCTGATGTGCTTTTGAAACAAAATTGGCGAATTTCTATGGTTATCTTGTGAAAATTTGATACTGTAAAAGTTAAGCCCTACAGTATTAAGGCTATCTGTAAATATATTAACAGCTTTGGCAGGAATGCAGTGGTCCTGCACATGGATTCTCCATTTCTTTTTAATCTACATAAAAGGTATTTTGCTACAGATCACCAGGAATCCTTTTCCTTCAGAAAATTACTTAATCCACATTGCCCTTTACCCAAGTTCTTCCAGATAAAATTGGTCTTATTATACAGTGCTTGTCATAAACATTGTCACCGGAGACCACGGTATCCGTTTGAAGGATCAAAACGCGCGCGCTTTCCTTGGCGGGCATCGGGTGTTTTAAATTTAATTATTACACATCTGGCATCTCAGCCTGGGTGTCGGGCATCTTGCAAAGGTGGTAAGAAATTATTGGCGCCTGTCAATCACTCTGACTGGTGGACGCTTTGTTGCTGTCCTCCTGCGCCACCCCCCCAGAATGGCTTGCAGTCAGTCTGCTGTTTAGCTGTTTTCCTGGACAATGGTGCGCTACCAGATCTTGTCATGGGATGACATCGCAGCCATCTCAGCTCTCCACAAGGCTGGAGACTCCACATGGGCTATCTCTGACCAGACGGGTGTCAGCTGGCAACGACCCATGAAGTGTATGGCTGAACTCGGCGGCAATAAAATACCCGCCAAGAAGAAACCACCAGGAAACACCTGCAAAACTTCCCTGCGAACCCTGAGAGTGGCACACCTTGAAATTGAACGCAATCCACGAGTATCGGCCAAGAAAATCAGGGAAGACAACTTGGGATTGCTGAGTAATGTGTCTGTGAGGACATTATCACGCCGCATCCACGACGCGGCGTGGGAGAGGGGTGCGACAATGTTTATGACGAGCACTGTATATCTCAACAGAATCACCTGAGGATCTTTAAATATTTTTGCTATTGCATGATTAACATTGATTATTACTACTATGTAATCTACTTTGCAAACATGTATTTGAGGTAAATCTGGATATAGTAATGAACCTGAGTTAGATTTGACCTAATCCTCTCAATGTCTAGTTCTGTGGTAAAATTCCCACAAAAATGTGAAGACAAAATAAAGATACAAAGGCCAGGCATGGGTTTAAAGTGAAATGCTGGTCCAGCATGTGAGAAAGGAGGACCAATGCTCATCATTGTTCAAAAACACAAAAGTGTTCACAGGGCCTCGCAATAAATATATCTGTCCCATATCCTCACAGGTTATACATGTGGTGTTGTTCTAAAAAGGAACTAAGCATTATAAGTATGTACAAGCTGTTGTCCTTATAGGGACATATAAAAGAGGGGAAGTGACAAATGGCACAATCATGACTAAATGCATGAATTTTTATTCAACTGTTGAAACACACCCACAAGCACACAAGCATAAGTGCTGGCACTTACATGAATATGCATGTATGCAAATACATGCACGCACACACACACACACACACACACACAGAAAAAGTAACAACAATGATGATGATAATCATCTATCTATCTACGTACCAAGCTGTTATCCACCTAAAAGGAGGTAGCGAAGACAAGGTACACCAGGGTTTGTAGAGATATTACTCTCCCTTCCCCCTCTGCACCTTGTCTTTTCGTAGGAGAATATACAGAGGAAGGGCTTCCCGGACCCCTCGCTCTGTCCCTTTTGTTGCCTTTTATGAACCACAGGGATTTCAGTGGTAGAATTCTTATAGACCACAGGGTAAATAATAATAATAATAATAATAATAGTTATAATAATAATAATCTACCTATCCATATACCAGGCTGATAGCCGAGACCAGACACACACACACACGCGCACACACCCATGCATACATACACAAACACTCCTTTCACTTAGCCCCTAGGCCCTTAGAGGAGCTGAGAAGGGCAGTAAATAGATAAATAAACACCAATATAAAGTTCCTGGAATAAATGTTATTTAGTAAAGAAAACAATTCAACCTTAAATACTATTCATCTAATTGAAATGAAGTAACAGATTCAGTGAAGTAAAATCTGTTTGCATTCAACATAATGGAGCAAAAATAAATGTAAACAGAATATAATATGCCAATCTATAAAGTTTCATGACATCTGCAACACAAGGTTTATACTTCACATTTTTTTTGTCAGTAATATAAGAAAACAACTAAAGAAAACTAAATATTAAAATGCAATCCAGAGCTAAATGCCTTCAGCAAAACCAAAACATCTGTGCAAAGGCTACTTCTTTGTAAGGATGCACAGGTCTGTGTACGAGTGACACAGATAAAGAAAAAAAATCCATCTCTATTCAACATCACACATTTTCGCACCTCATTATATAAGACACTTTGAGATAGTTATAATTTTCAAAATATTTTAGCTATTCAATAATAATATTAAATGTAGGGTATTATCCAACAATATATCCTAAAAAAAAAACCTCTTCCCATACTATAAACAACATTCATTACAACAGTTTCTTCACCTTGCGGTTGAAATGAGATATGGTCTTGTCCAACTGGGTTAAGGTTTTGAGTCCCGTCTGATAAACAACATCCGAATCTACAGAAGCATAGACATAGAGGCAGTCATCACGGTGGTCCAGCTGGGCATTGATGCGTTTATCAAGGATCATCTGGGAAATCCTCCTCTCAACTTCTTCTCGAGGAAGACCAATTTTTTCTGCTACATGGCCAATCTACAACAAAGGTTTACAATATGATAATGACCTGTTATGATAACATCTTTCTGCTTACTTCTACCAAGTGTGTGTGTGTGTGTGTGTGTGTATTTACCTAGTTGTGGTTTACGGGAGGGGAGTAATCTCATGGTGTGTGTGTGTGTGTGTGTGTGTGTGTGTGTGTGTGTGTGTGTGTGTGTGTGTGTGTGTGTGTGTGTGTGCGTGTGTGTGCGTGTGCGTGCGTGTGCGTGTGTGTGTGCGTGTGCGTGTATGTGTATGTGTGTGTATGTGCGTTATTCACACAACTGCCTTTCATAGCTCTCTCTTATTTCTCCTTCCATCTCTCCATGTTTGCATAGCACTGTTCCCAAATACTTAAACTTTTTAACTTCCTCCAATCCTTCTCTTTTTACAATTGTTTCCTTTACCCCCATAATGTATAATCTTCCTTTATTAAAATTCTGCACTACTTCCCTTTTTTTCCATAAAACTTAGGCCATTCATATCATTTGGGGAGGTGGTGACCTAGTGGCTAGCGTGCGGGGCAGACCAGTTCAAAGTCACGAGTTTGAGCCCTGCGACGAGCTGGCCACTTTTCTTTGGAAAAACTGCCGAGTAACCAAAGATTACCCACCTGCTGCCATCAACAATATCCTCGACTGGGACTGTAACGTGAAATGCAACGAGGAGCTTCCGCTGGCAGCATGAGCCTCTCAACAAGAAACGAGGCGTCACTTAAAAAATCTAACCTGCGCTACTAACGGGCGGAGGCCGACCATTCAAAAATCCTCCCTCCAGACTACTGGCGCTATAGGTTTAAGACTTAATAATAATATAATAATAATAATAATAATAATAATAATAATAATAATAATAATAATTAGGGGAAAAAAAAAAAAAGACCTCAGACAAGACTTGCTCCTTCCAGGGTGGTGGAACCCCCTCTCTGCCCATGAACATATTCTTCCCACTGAGGGGTCACTGGCAGCTTGCAAGATTAGTGCAGTGCTCTTTCTAGAAGGGACATTGGCCATACATTGTTTGGTTAAAAAAAGCTGAAAGCAACAGCTGGTGACTGCATTCTTCCTGTTGGTTCTACCTGGACAGGTGTAGTAACGACTCCATGAAAGTGTAGATACTGCCTCTACAGGTGGTACCTAGGGTTGCTAGACATTTTATCTCAATATCCATGTAGTAATACCTACTGCAATTTTGCAACCGTGTACCTAAGATTTACCTCATTAGTGAAGATACTGCCACTATGAGAGTACTAATTTATCATAAAAGTGCGGTAAATAAGTAAAATAATGAAATAACGAATAACATTGAAAAATGTTAAACTGAAAATTATTTATCCATTGGATGTTGTATTGAACTTTTGACACTTTAAATTTTGTGAGGGTTAGGCAGCGTAAATGGATGTCTATACATGAAAGTCTACTGTATTGACATACAAACCATACTCATAAAATCCTATGAATGACTAACTTTCTATTAAATGTTTCTGTTTTATGTGCAAATATTTGATCAAAATGAGACCACACCTACCTGTATACACTCATAGGGAAGAACTATATTGAGCAAGTTTTTCTCCATCATTGAGGTGTACAAGTCATCCAGGATGCCAGCAACCACTATGTCTCCAGCCAGGTGCTGCTCATGGACTTCACGCAGCTTCCTGGTAGTAACAAAAATAATGACATTTGCATATATGATACAAAACTACAGTTGTGGGTTCCATTTTCACAATTCATATGTTATTGTTATTGTGTTTTTATATATATGTTTTCTAACAGTCCTTTTTGATCTAAAAAGATATAAAGAAGTTGAATGTGAAAATGCAATTAAAGCTCATAGGTAGTGGTCAAGTAGTCAGTATATAGAAATAATAGATAAGGGGTTCTGGCATGTAAGTCCAATTAAAGATTCACAATTTTAGCATGTATACAATCTACAATACCTAGCATCCTCCTCATTCACTCTGCTTCCATTGAACTTTGGACAAATTAAGTACATGAGATTTAGGAAAAGTTGTCACTAAACACATAAGTACAAGTTGAGGTTGATCACTATGCAGTACAACATAATACAAGGAGCTTCGATAGAAAATACATAAGGCAAGCAAATAGACAGCAATGAAGAAACATGTTTATTGATATAGAAAAAAAGGAAAGGATGTAATAAAGACCATTACACACTTTGGACAAATTTCTAGCTAATGAAATACATGCCTTAAACAATTCAGAACCTATTTTTCATGTATCTTAACGGGTGTAATAGACAATTTCTATCCAAGTTCTGACAATGACATTTCACGATAGCAACCCTACACTTTCTGTGAAAAGTAGTCTCTATACCATGACATTATGTAACATTAATCACATCACAAACACAGGTAAAGTAGGTTCTGATTTATCCTAAAGTCACTTGTGATCATAATATTTCTCAAAGGATAAAATATAAGTGAATAAATAAGTAAGGATTTCCTCACTGCCTTGCTTCTTAATTTTTGTTCTTCTTATGATAAATGTCCTAAGCCCGTCTTACCTGAACTCCATCAGAGAAGATCTATGTGAAGCACCAGCAATGGCTAACATGGCCTCCACTCCCTCATCTATGTCTTTGAGATGACTTGGACTGCGCACAGCTTTTTCCCCTTCTTCAGATCTGGGACATTTTATAATCCACATTAGAATATTCACAGAAATAGGATAAAAAAATAAGGAAAGCAGATCAAGAAAATTTTATCAAATTTTTATCAATGCTTCAGAAGTACGACCATGGAATATAGTTTTAGAAGGCAACTTGAAATACCTGAAAAGATCATGTCATACAATTAGGTGGAATAGGTATACGTACAAATATGAAAGATGTGGCATGTGTGAGATGATACAGAATTTGAAGTAAGGAGTGGAGAGAAGAGAGAGAGGAGAGAGGAGAGAGGAGAGAGGAGAGAGGAGAGAGGAGAGAGAGAGAGAGAGAGAGAAAAAAAAAAAAATGTAACAGGTTGTCACAAGCAACAATCAATCCTATGAATACTGCAATCCTTTACATAGATTAGGGCGCATATCTTCCGATCATCCACTCACCTGTTCATCATAATCTTTGATAGCAGCATGTACTTAAGTGACCTTGCTCTCTGTTTGTGAGAAATAAATCCAGTTGCTGCCTCTTTGAAATAGGAATAAGCCGTTTCCATGTCCTTGCCTTCTGCTACTTGCATTATTCCTGAAAAACATGGTTTTATGTAATTCAGTAAACTGATAAATTATCATAACTTAAAATAATTTTGGAGAGTTTCCTTTTCTTCCTCCACCACCTCATCTAGAAGGTTGACCTCAGGCTTAGTTTGCTGTTCTGAAGGTTTCATTTTAAAGGTCAAGAACTTATTTAATTCAAGCTTGATGTTACTATAATTAATGTTTCTTTACATTTTCTACATTATTTAGACACCATATTTGATCAAAATCAAAGTCACAGTTTGTTAAAGTTTAAAATCGGGAGGTGTTCTGCATTCCCCACTGATTTAATACTTTAAGCTTCATGAAATTGAGGTTTAGCAGTAATCTTATGGTAACAATATGACAACTCTCCAAACTTAACTTATGGATTTACAGTACTGTACTTGTTTCTTGTACTATCCTCAAATTGAGATATATGCAGGATGAGTCCAAACTTTGCTTACCTGAGTGTAAGTCCAGTTCTCCTTGCATATCAGGTGGAGTATATATCTTGAGAGCCTCCGTCTTGGCAGTAGTGATGTTGGCCCGAGCTTTGGAAAGGTTACCCATTGCATGATACACCTGACTAAGACACAAGCATGCCTGAAGAGTAACAAATTAGAATTAGAATAGTACTTTGGACCACATCTTCATGGTATAAATCAAACAAAAAGCAAATATTGAAATTGTTCACATCTTCAGAATTATCCTTCTACACTTGAACATAGTGAATAATTTGAATTGTCCTAACATCAATATATGTTAACATCACATACTTCATACCACATCTACAATGTGTGCTAAGTGAACACTAAATATATCAAATGATGAATATGAAAAACTGACAAAATCTTATATGAGTATATGCACTCATGTATAATTATGCTGAACAAGAAAGGAATCATCTATACCTTCACTGTCTTTTCCTTGTCCTGAAGTTTTTTTGTTTCATTGTAAAGGCTGTTTGCTACTCCCTCTGCCTTCTTATACTGAGATGTTTTGCAATACAGAGACATAAGAGTCAATTCCAGCTCATGGCGTAGGTTCACACTTTTTCGGTCTCGTGCCCACTGCACAGCTTTCTGAGAGAGTAAAGGATACTAATTAAAAGTACAAATACCTTAACACATGCAAGGTACTCTGATAAAATTATTCATATACACATTTCTAAGTGTAAGTATTATTGAAAACTTTTCTTTCATAAGTAGTTGGTCTATAATACCAGGGTTGGATTATGTGCATTCTGCATTTGTACTGGTATGTATCTATATAGAATATCCTTTTAGTACTAAAATCACATTTAAAGACAGTGAACCCTTCAGTTTGGAAATTATTAGTGATAGTAAAAGACCATGAAACTTAGACTCCCCGAGACAACGGGATTAATCCATCATAAGAAAATTGAAACAAATGATAAAGGGCAACCCAGAGCCTCAATCTTCATCATTTTCTTATCCACACACCCTAAACTATAGTACATAAGTCAACATGACATGAATTGTGCCAATTTATTCAAACTAAAAATCAGATTTTGGGCAAAATTTGGCAGGTGACTGGCAACTAAGTGGATCCCTTAAACAAGGAACACTTAAGATTAATTGGATAAACCTGAAGGAAGGAGCAAGCAAAGAACCATAGTGGCAGTAAGCTGAGAGATTCTGTTATCGAAAATATGATTGGTCAATGGATTACACTACATATAAGAATCAGAAGGCAAAAACAACCATCTCGATTGGATGTAGTTTTTTCACAGCAGAGCCAAGAGTCATAAGAAGTGAGATAATAATGATTTTTGAGATAGAAGGGATGGAGAGAGATAAAGTACATCATAAGGATAAATGTACTCACAGAAAGGCTCATTTTGATGTTTCTAAGGAAGCATTTGAAACTTTTAGTGCATAATGACGGCAACAAAATATATGCACAAAAAAACATGTTTATGAAAATGGACAGGAAATGTATTAGCAGATACGTACCAAACTTCTTGGAGAGATTGGAAAAGAAAAGAAATGGTTTAATAATACATGTGAAAGAGCACATGTAAGAACAGTATGGAATAAAAAGTGAAAAATGTATTGTGAAAGAGCATGAAAAGATTCCAAAAGAAAAGAAATTATTCCACCAAGACATGGAGAGAAGAGATGAAATCTATGAAGAGTATTGTAAGTGTAGACAAGGACTCAAATGTTTACATTAATCTATTAATAGCAAAACGGAGTATAAAAAACCATACTGTGATTAAAGGTTGAAGAAGGAATACATGAGAAATCAAAAGATAAGCGAGATAATGAAAGGCTTCAGTCTTTTCAAATGAGGAGGAGAATTTTGTGAAGTTTCCCACAGAGTAGAGACCAGTATATATGCAAGACACTATTGATGCTGATGAAGTGTTAAAAACATCAAAGAGGCAGACATGAGAAACATGATGGAGCCAGATGGTATGGCAAGATGGATCCTAAGGGAATAAGCACAAGATACCAAGGCCAATACAGGCTAATCTCAACTTACAAATGCTCATATTAAAACGCTTTTAGCTATGAATACAATGTTCTTTGTCCTGATTTACATATACAAATAAACATTTCAAATACAGTTACTATCAAGTAATACAAGGATAAATTTCTGGTAAGTGGAAAGAATGAAGACCCTTCCAGCACAAAAAAAACAGTTACAAAACATTGTCGTGATAAAATATGTAAGTCTATAAATCTATCTACCAGGCTGACATCCCCCTCAAGAGAGTTGCCTAGATAAGGCTCACACACACGTCCATGAATGCATCATACTTTCTTCCCTTTCATAAAAGTTTTCTTCATCCTGGGTGAAAAAAAATCTAACACACACATCCTCAACCTTTCCTAAGCCCTCCCTGCTCTTTGATAATCCTACTCACTGTTATCTTCAGTACCCGTTCAATCACAATCTTTCCACAAACCTTTCCAGCTATATTTAATACTTATATCTCTTTAAATCTCACATTCATTTCTACCCCCTTTTCCCTCATAGACTGTTATAATGATGGCCAAGGAAGACCACTACAGCAGATGACAAGTATCTCCAGAGAGATGACTACTCAACAATTCAAGAATGACACCCATGAATTGTAATAAAACTCACTCAGATCAGCAAATCATCCAGAATAGCTAGCAGGACGTACCTGCTTGATCCCTGCCAAGAAACTACTTTTGCCACACAGCATGATAAAGGAAAGGCTTCAAATTGCCAGGATAAATGAGCACTAACCTGCATAAGATTGGTCAAAGGCAATGAAGAATGACAAAACAACAATTTAATGCATCAAATCATATGAAGGAAAGATGAAGAGGCCCATTGGCATCAGCCAGTATAACAGCACGTTCACACACAACACCACCAAGGACGTACATCCGGAGTCAGTTATAATCTGAGCTGCTTCAGCAGTGTATGTGGTCATGGAAGACTAACTTTCAATCCCAGAACAAAATTAAGAACACTGAAAGAAATATTTAGTGTTGGAAAAACCATGTAACCATTGATCAATACCCATCGTTCACTCTCTCCAATAACAGGTTACAGTTTCATGAGGTAAAATAGACTGATCAGTTCCCAACCAATAAGGCTTTTGCAGCCAACTACACTTTTTGATTTCATAATTCTGTTCATCAGGTTTTGGTCGGCACTTGTTAATGGCAAACTGTAGGGTTACTGTACTTTTCATTGGATGTTCACCTGTACACACTCCATCCCTGATAATAAACATCAGCTTCAAGCTTTATGAAACACTATAAAAACAATTCCATACCTCACACAGATCATGTTTGCTTTCCTCCGTGGTATCAAGGCTGCAGTAATGGTTCATCAACTGTCTTAGGAACTTGTTGAAGCGAGGGGCATTCATAGTCTGAACTAAAGTGGACTTATTCAAAAGTATCTCCACCAGTTCTTCAATTATTTGACCCTCTAACAAATCTGAAATAATCAAAACCATATTAAAGTTATGAAGATATACTTGTTATTATAGTACAAAAGAATGTCAAACTCAAACAAAATATATGATGATAAAAAGGATTCATTCAGTTCATTTTTTTTAATGATTAAAAAGGATGTGTGATGTCGCCATGGCTGTTTAATATTTTTGTGGATGGGTTTATGAGAGAAATGAATGCTGAAGTGGGGAATGTAGATGCAAGACTGAAGATTAATGGAATGAGCTGGGTGGTGGTGGCATGCTTGTTTGCAGATGACACTGTTGCATGCAGAGAGTGAAGAGGAACTTCAGAGAGTAGTGAATGAATTTTATAGTGTATGTACGAGAAGGAAGCTAAAATTGAATGGTGAGAAAAGTAAGGTGATGGTTTTTGAATGAAGGGAAGTAAAGGTGGTTGACTTTAATACACATCATAAGGTAAGTATTCCAGGAGTAGGAAGTTGTGAGGTACTTTTATGAGGAGGAAGAATGGAAGTGAAAGAATTAAACTCTTTCACTTCCTTCAGTATCTTTTAACTTTGTGTGTACACCTGAATCATCGTGAAGTAACCAAACAGGCATGTGAGGATAGTTTAGTGAAGTGCAGCGACTAATGTGAATTCAATGAACGATATTAGGACTTGTGATTTTTGGATGATGTACTGTCATGACAATACATTTTACTTGTTGGTGAATAAAGTTACAGAAGCAAAGTAGAAGTATATATATATATATATATATATATATATATATATATATATATATATATATATATATATATATATATATATATATATATATATATATATAAATAAAAATTAAAAAAAAAAACTATAAAGGAAATGAAAGGAATAAAATCAACACTACTTGAGTCTTACCTGTTGACTCTTTTGCAAGTAATGAACAAATTTCTTGGTTCTGTTCATCTGTGAGACGGAAGGTGTCCAAAAGCCTTTTGGCCACACTATCACTGTTCACTTCGGCCTCCATCTCCATACTAGGCAAAGGGTCTGAACTTTCAAGTTTTCTTTCTTTTTCTTGCGTTGTTGACTCTGACTCAACAGTTCCATTTTCACATTTCACTTTACCACTGCCATCAGGTACACTTGAACACTGCTTTGTTTTTTTGAAAGCTTGAATGTTTTCTGGAATCTCACAGTTACATGAATCACTAATACTACGTCTTCTCTTTGCACTTTGAACATGACTAGAACTAGAGACAGTTTTGCAACAGTGTGTGGCTGTACAAGGCTTTTTACGTACAGGACTTGAACTGCAAGTCCTTGCTTTAGTACCACCGGAGGCTAAGTTTGGACTCCCATCTGGGTTCAATACATCAAATGTATCCTTATGATCTTCACAACTTTCTCTTTTTAGTAATTCATTACAGTCTTTGGAATCTACATTCACACTTGGGTCTCCTCCATCACTGATAACATCATTTCCATTCTCAACCTTCAAACCTTTACTCTTCAACTTTCTTGCATTGTCTACACTGTTCTTGATGTCACTATCATCCCTGTCTTCCCCATCAGCAATACATGCCTCCTTTTCATCAATGCCTCCACCCAAGTCTTTGTGTGATGGTGATGCTTTGCATATCTTTCTTTTTGATCTCAAGTGACCCTCACTTTTACCATTGGTGGCTGATGGGGAAATTTCAGCCTGGCATCTCCCTCTTCTCTTGGTGTTGGATGAGTGCTGAGGGGATGGTCCATTGGCATTCTTAGAAAGTTCCACATCTGCTTTATCTGGCTTATCTGGCAGCTTCCTTTTACTTCCCCGGCCTCTCTGAGGTGTTGTGGGTGTGATTGGTGAGGAGTTTGAAGCTTCACTGGCACATGAACTGTTGCTTTCTCTACGAGTCCGCCCACGGACTGATGTAGAGACATCGGGGACTAGTGTAGTAGAACAGTTGACAGCGGCACTATCTGTTTTACTGTCACTGGAATCAGTACTGCCCTTGAGAGTTCTCCGACCCTTCCTGGGGGATACTCTGGAAGGAATGGGAGAGCTGCTTTCTCTCTTCCCTCGAGGACTGACTCTGGAAGGGGTTTCTGGACTGGGACCGGCTTGGCGAGGTTTTTTGGAAGTAGATTCACAGGTATCCTGAGATGGGCTGGTGTGGACCAAACTCCTTCTTTGGGAGCGACGAACATTTGGAGGGGAGGCAGCAGGCGGGCTGGAGTTATCCTTACTTTTTCCTCTTTTACTTGTAACATTTGGACTGTCTTCCTCATCTGCTAAAAGACAAGATAACAAAAATGAAAGATAGTTTAGCTAGTTAAAACATATTAAGTATAATCAATTCATCAGCAATTCATACATTTCTATCGCAAATTCCTAATTTCTGAGATATTCAATATTTTCTATGAGACCTTCTCTTCGAGAATAAGGCAAGGTTTAATTTGGTTTGAATAAGGTTCTGTTATTTGTCAATACGTATAGGTTAAAGTTTGGGTAAAAGTGCAGAATAAGGCCTTCTACCCTTTCTTTTTTCTCTCCTTCCCTACATACTATACATAGTGTACTCAACACATCTATGAAGGTTTCAGGCGGGGGGGATCATTATTTACCTCGCAAAACGTCTTTGAAGTTATGTTATGTTATGTTATGTTGGTTAGGTTATGTTAAGTTATGGTTAGGTTAAGGTTGTTAGGTTAGGTTACAGTTATGTTATGGTTAGGTTAAGTTAGGTTAGGTTCGGTTCAATTATAGAAGATTTTTACATTTTATTACCCAAATCCAGAAAAAAATCTAAGGTTGAGAATCCTAACTTTTGGGTAATAAAATGTAAACATTTTATGCAACCGAACCTAACTGAACCAAACCTAACGTAACTTAACCTAACCATAACATAACCGTAACCTAACCTAACAACCTTAACCTAACCATAACTTAACATAACCTAACCAACCTAACATAACATAACCTAACATAACTTCAAAGACGTTTTGCGAAGTAAATAATGGTGCCCCCCCCGCCTGAAACCTTCACAGATGTGTTGAGTACACTATGTATAGCATATAGGGAAGGAGAGAAAAAAGAAAGGGCAGAAGGCCTTTTTTGCACTTTTACCAGTTTGGTTAATTTAGGTTAGGTTATGTTAAGCTAATTTAGAAGATATCAAATGTTTTCTGTGACGAAAAATCGGGGGTTAGGCGAGGTGCAAACGCCATTTTCTTTCGTAGCCACACGCCAGTTTTTGTGGCCATCAGTGCATTGCACGTTCGTCAATAGGTCATTGTTAGGTTATGTTAGTGATTCTGGAACCTTGTTCTTAACGTAAATCATCGCATTTCGTCTTCTCTATCCAAGAACCCACAGGTCCACAGGCTTGTTGGGGGTGATGAGGATATATGCATTTGCGACGGAAATAAATGTCAAAATTCATTCGAAATGGATCAAAATCTCTAAGGAAAGTATTATTTATAGCCAGGTGCATTCTGGTGTAATGTAAAATGTTACCAAATAAACTCGAAGAATAACGCATGAACAGCAAACCTCCACGGCTCCAGCACATTTTGAACGTTTAAAGGTTGTGACTCGTTATGTTGATAGACGGCTGCTGAGTCATCATAATGTAATGTGTACGAGTACTATAAGTATATCAGCCACACAGTTAATATTGGTTACTAATGGACTACTACCTCACACTATATCAAATGAACTTACTCATAATTAAGTGTAACATGAACTATTAGTACAAAACAGCCGCGGTTATGCCATCTTGACTGTGCATCTAATAACCAAAGCTTCCTGACTAAAATAACTTGTGCCCACACTCCCCAATAGCTGACAGTGCCTTAGCTAGCCTTATAAAGTACAACAGAGGCAAGGTATACTTACTGGAGGGTTTCTTAGTATTCTTGCGGGGCGTCATGGTGATGCAAGTCACTCGAGTCACACCGACAACACCTCCATGATTCTATCCATCTCGGCTTTTATTAGTTTTTTTTATTCATTGTAAATTATAATGATACCTCTAAATACACCATTTAGCAGGATGAATTGAATGTCTTAGAAAATTCCACGGGTAATATGTGTAGTTTTGACATCTTCATCTATCTCGGCTCTTCTTAGTTTTCATTCAATGTAAATTGTAATGATACCTTCAAACATAATGAATGTGTCATTTGCCATAACTGATTAAATATCTTAGAAAATCCACGGGCATTATGTGTAGTTTTGTCTTTTGTTTCAGTAATTCAAAAGTGAGTAACGAAAACGTCACTGGGTCAAAAGGAAAAT
Organism: Metacarcinus magister; assembly: GCA_029783475.1. Lineage (NCBI taxonomy): Eukaryota > Metazoa > Arthropoda > Malacostraca > Decapoda > Cancridae > Metacarcinus > Metacarcinus magister. The sequence goes on along the minus strand of JAPQNM010000045.1, from coordinate 6,216,826 downwards.
TATGGCAACGTTATAAAAACTCAAACTAGCCCATAGATATAATCGTATGATCACCTGCATGGGCGGGAGGATACAAAATCAAAATGGGAGACTGATCAGATGAGCAACAGTGGGATTTGCTTTATCTACCTTTGCTGAGTCAATCATTCTAGTATTTCTTCATTACGTTGGTGTTAATTGGCATGTCTTGAATAATTTGGTAGTATGTACAGTACATGGCGCTACTTTTATTTTTATTTGTTTTATATTCTCATTCTTTTATTCGCAATGGACAAGCTGCTTAATTCGTTAGCAAATTCATTGGTAAAAATGCCTAAATACTCGGCTTTTTTTTATTTGCTAGCGTCTGATATTGTGAAGTCGTGGCGTAGCACATAACAGCCTGAGAGAGAAAACGTAAAAAGCGCAGAATTCAGAACTTCCAGCAAAATGCCAGCTCAGAAAAACGCTATGGAAGAGCGTCAGACATCAATATGACATCCTGGTGAGCTAAAAGGTAAACTGCATAGCAAGGAAATAATGGTATGGCGAAGCATGGGAAGGAAAGAACGGTGAGTTACAGCGAAAAGGTCAGAATAAATGAAGGATGTGTGAGATGGAAGAGAAGTTAGAGCAGATAGATAGTAGGACCTTGGAGTGTGAATTTGCAGCAATACGATGGAGGATGGGACGCGACCCTACGGCGTGGGTGTGTGCTTAGAGTTATCCAAATTCTGCAAACAAGGTGTGGTGGTGCTTATCTTACCATGAGAGAGAGAGAGAGAGAGAGAGAGAGAGAGAGAGAGAGAGAGAGAGAGAGAGAGAGAGAGAGAGAGAGAGATGAGAGGAGAGATGAGAGATATTCAGATTCAGATTCAGTACTTTTATTCACAACTTTAACATGTGAAAAAGACATAAATGGCTTAAGCCAGTCTTGGCATAATATTATTTATATTTTTGTTAATATAGGTTACTATTATACATTTATTAAATAATAATAATAATATTGTTATTAAGTCTACAGTTTTTAAGAATTATGTATAACAATGAAAAATATGTACTTGTATGATAAGTTGAGATCCTTTAGTTGTCACTTGCACAGAAATCAGGATAGGAACGCAATGTTTGTGGGAGTATATTTACAAAGTGAATTGCTAGATCAGTTAGTGAGGGTGAAGGCACTGGACATTGCTCCCTTAGTGTATTAACTTTTCCACAGTCACGTAAGTAGTGTTCTAGTGTGTGTCCTTCATGTTGGTCACAGAGTCTACACTGTCTCTTATTGTCTGGTGTGGCGATTCCAATTTGCCATTTGTATGGATATCCCAAGCGTATCCTTGACCTCACTACCTCACATCGCCTGTTCATTCCCCGAGGGGCCTGCTGGTCTCCGCTGCCTGCCTGCACCGCACCCAACCATCGGGCGCTCGCGCTGTTTCCTCGCTGAGCCTCTCTCTTCTGCTGAAGTCGCCTGGTCTCCGCATGACTTTTGGTCTATGCCAGCATGTGATGAAGGGTTGCAGGGATGTGAAGGCCCACCGCTGCCTCTTGGGCGCCTTGTCTGGCCAGTGTGTCAGCCCTTTCATTCCCCCTAATGCCAACATGAGAGGGAATCCAGTTGATGGCGACAGTTTTTCCCGCGTCTTGCATGGTGTTGGCTATGTTGTGTATGGTGTATGTCTGGTGTGTGTTTTCATTGTTTTGTGATTTCAGGCTGTGTATGGCAGTCATGGAGTCTGTGTGTATGACAATATTGTGATCGTGTGAAGTGAGTGCGTGTTGTAGTGACAATTGTATGGCTGCCAGCTCTGTCTGTGTGGATGAGGAAAAGTCCGTCACTCTGACAGCTGCGGTGGTTGTGGTGGGAGGAGTCTCAGCGGCGTTCCTCACAACACAGACAAAGGCAGCGCCAGCCCTGCCAGTCCTCGGGTCGGTGGAGCCGTCTGTGTAGTACTCAGCTACGTTGGGGTGTCGTGCCTCGTTGATGGTTTGCAGGCCCTGTTGCCACAGCTCAGCAGTCACGGTGTCTTGTTTTCTGCGTCGTGGTGGCTTGATGGTGGTTTGCAGAGGTAGCGGTGTCCAAGGAGGGCTTGTGCGTGTAGCACCGGGGCCTGGAGTGGTGGCCGCTCTTACATCCTCCCATAATATGCCCAAGTCGTGGAGGTTATCTGCTGCCCTGATCGTCCATTTTCCTTGGCCACGGCGACCTTGGTGGTGTTGATGAAGGGTCGTGTGTACGCGGTCAGGATGGTCTCTTGTGCATGTCTTGACGGTAAAGGTCGCAGTCATGTATTTGATTCTCTCTGTCACTGTCGGCATCTTTGTCTCCGCTCTCAGGTTGTCTGAGAGAGAGAGAGAGAGAGAGAGAGAGAGAGAGAGAGAGAGAGAGAGAGAGAGAGAGAGAGAGAGAGAGAGACGAGCTACCTTTAAGCTCCGCTTGGAGGTAGCGATTTTTACTATAGTTAATTGAAGACATCTTAATTCCAAAGAGCACCCTTGGTTTGCCAAATCTGTAAAATCAGAATAAATTTGTATACAGAATGACAGTTGCTAAACTCTAATCTTGGGTGTGGCCAGGGACGCCCCCCTCGAGTAGGTGAAGAAAGAATACCGTAGGAAAGCCTTTCAACTACATCTTGATAAAACCCAAAACATTAAAAATGCCACTCAGAAATTCAGATGAGTGGAAGAAAGGGAAAGCAGTCAAACACGAGCAATAGAGTAGGCAATGACAGCAGGAGGAGGAAGAAGCTAGAAAAGAAAGATAGGCAAAACACGAAGGTGAGGAAGACAGTTACCAGCAGATGTAGATGTGACAAGAGGAGGAAGCAAGAAAACGAAGGTAGAAGCAAAGAATGTGGGAAGATGAAGTCAGTTACCAGAAAAAATTGCAGACGTACTATGAGGAGGAAGCAAGAAAACAAAGGTAGAGAGAAAGAATGTGGGAAGATGAGGAAGCCAGTTACCAGAGGAAGTGGCAGAACACGTGGCAGGAGGAGGACGAAACGCATGAAGAGGAAGCATACTATAATACAAGAGATGGAAGGAGCCAAGACCAAGATATCAGTGGGCTAAACATGAAAAGAAAAGCCAACACTGGATATGTGATTGGTGGAAGTAAGTGGATAGATGAACAGAAGGCAAAGCGACAGCAAGAATAAAAAATTAAAAAAACAGAAGAAATGACTAAGAAAAAGAAAGGATAAAGAAACAGGAGGTGAAGCAACAGCACGAAGAGGAAAAACTAATGAAACAAGAGGAATAAAGAATAAAGAAAGTGAAAGAGGACGAACAAGAGGCAAAGCAATAGCAAGAGGAAGAAAGGATAAGGAAACAGGAGTAGGAGGAGATAGTTAAGTGACAGTAAAAGGAGGAGAGTACAAAGGATCTTGAACATCCACAAGCTTCGCAAAGACAGCTGCTGAAAGATGGCGATGAAAGCTAGAATTGAACTAGCCTAGGAAGCTAAAAAGCAAACGGCAGAGCAAAGAAATAATGGCATGGCAAAGTATGGGAGGGAAAGAATGGTTACAATAAAATGGTTAGATCAAATAGAGGTTAGAGTTTGCAAGAGGGAAATTACCTATATTATCTAAAGAGAAATGTTGTGATTCTGTAAGAGTATCATTAAAGTTGAGGAGGGGGTGGGTCAAGAGAGATGATTTAGTGAGGAATAGCTGCAGCTCAAGCAGCAGTGTAATAAGGGCAAAAAATAAGAATGTGGAATTCAGAGAGGGGGATATTACAAGTCATACAAAAGGTCAGTGGAAAGTGTATCATTAGATAGGAGTGCGTTGCATATAAGTAATCGTGTTAAGTGCAATCTCCCACAGTCTATTCTTATGACATAGGTCTTACTAAGCATAAAAATAAGTGATATGCACTATAACTGGTGCTCTACACAATACCTTATTAATCAGAGATAATGGTTAAACTGCAAAATGTTTATTTGAGGTCAGACCTGAAGGATTGCCAATGGCTAAGTAGAACAGAGCTAAAAGAAGGGAAATAGTCACAGACTTTTGTGAAACGATGGCATCCTAATACTGTATAGTAGCAGAATGCGCCAGGCGACACGTTCATTACCAGCACAGCTTGGGACCAGCAAAAACAAACTTTTTACAGACACAGTAGTGAAACAGCGACTCATGGAACAGCATCAGCGGAGGGACTAAGTAATTGGGCTGAATGCCCCTCTAGTTTCTGCATTTTGCCCTATCTTATTTGTACTACCTTTCATCTTACTGAAGAT
>JAPQNM010000045.1:6145095-6202595 GCA_029783475.1 Metacarcinus magister | reverse complement strand
GCAATTTGTCTATGTACTGTACTAGTTCATGATACTTTCTACAGCCAGATTTTGTCATTAATTTTGAAAACTCCGTACTGTAACTTAATTAAGAACTATTGCGTAACCCCTTGAGCCCTCAGCAGTGTTAAGCGCACCCTAAGTTGAGAGCCACCGATACAACACATTACAAAGAACATCCTACTGATTTCAATGGAGAGTATTCTGAGAGAAGCACTAGACTCCCACACGCATACAAATCACACCCTCCAACTGCATCATATTAAGTCCATCGCTTACATACGCACGTCTTCTTCATCCTTATAAGGTGTAACTAAATCATCATCATCATCAACAGCCTCTATACATGAGTCTATTGCAGGACAAAGGCATCCCCCTAAACTTCTCCAATTATCTCAATCGGCTGCTTGTATATTCCAGATTACTCCAGCAAAATCTATTCCATCTCTCCATCTAGTTATCTATCTGCCCTGCCTTCTTTTTTCTTCTTACTCTAACATAAATAATAACTGTTGTGATAGTTAATATTGATTCAACTTCAAGATTATCGCGTGAAAGCGGTCTGGTGCATTACGTCCATTTACCCCTGCGGTTTATGGTCTGAATGCACCATCCTTTATGGTCCCAATCCACCGACCTCAACTACCTCGAAAAGACGTGGATAACCAGCGCATCACGTCCACCTTCTACCTTCTACTGTGTACCAGTAACTTTTATAATCAACATTGTTCATTAAAAACCCCACTTGACTGACGGTATTCAAACTTGGATATGACGGTTGAACATTTTAACTTTTTATCAATGATCTTCCAGACACCAATGTATACTTTTTAATTGTGTAACAGGGCAGTGTAGAATTTTAAAATCGTAATGAAGAATAATAAAGACTTGTTGTATGTATTAATTTACCGTGTGCATTCAAACTAGGCTGGTGGTGCATTCAGACTAGGCTGGTGGTGCATTCAGGAGATGGTGCATTACGTCCATTTACTCCTGCACTAGATAGTTCCTGTTAATCCTATCCCCCTTATTACCTATACCCACCTCTCATCCCCATCCATGAAGTCGTCTAGTCTTCTCTTAAAACTCCCTATTGTCTGTGCACTAACTATCTGCTGACTGAGTCTGTTCCAATCATCTACCACCCTATTTGTAAACCAATTTCTGCCTATTTCTTTATTAAATCTACATTTTTCTAGTTTGAATCCGTTATTTCTTGTTCTATCCTGACTACTGATCGTAAGAACTTTTCCTACACCCCATACCACGAACCCAGCCAGGTCCTGTACATGAGACTAGAAATGGTGGAAAATACAAGAACATAATTACGAGAGGAAGTAAATCATAGAACCATATGTATTGTCATGATTTTGTCTGCCTGTCACCGCCAGCACTCACAATTACCCAAAAAAATCTGAAAATGAAAAGCATTAAGTATGCCAAAGCACACTTTCATTTGCTAGCTTAACACAATAGCAAAAAGGGAACATAGATAAATGGACATGTTGTTATAAATTCAGCATATACTCCTCCCAACTTGAAAACAATTATGAGGAAAAACCGAATGGAAAATACACAGTAAATTATGAAAAAAAAGCTACTGAGAGAAAAAAATTTGTCTTCATTCTTAACCTACTTTCACCTTCATTGAAACTCATTATAATTACATATAGAGACAAGTGGAGTTACAAAAAGCATAGGAGTGTAAGCCTGTGAAGGTGAACGTAGGTGTTGCATATGTATATATGTAGACTTTATATGTGCGGAGGGAGTGAGGGAAGAATGTTAAATATAATGGGATAAGATACAGGTGGAAAAGAGGAAAGGGCTTGAGTGAAGACGATTACAAGGAAGGCAAAGAAGAAAACTATGAGTAGAGGAAGGGAAGGTAGAGAGGATTAGAATGTAAAGATGTTGAGGTATGCAGAACGAGGACAAGGTGTATATAAGGAGGTTGAAATAGAGTTATAGGTGAGACCACGAGGGTGTACGAGGAGGATGAGGGTACAAGGGTGACCAGGACGAGGATGCGGGAGTGTGAGACAAGGACGAGAGAGAGTAGATAGTGAGAGAAGGACGAGAATAAGAGGAAGAGGGAAGAAAATATGTATGAGGATGTATACAAGACAATAAAATCAATAGAGTGTTAAGATATACAAATAACATAACCATAATACGAATGAGTAAGAACCGCGGGACAGGTAATGTGGAGACACGCCCAAACACACCTTTCACCCACCCACCCCCCTTCCCTTCCCTTCCTCTTGTGGGACATCAACGCCTTGCCTTCCACACGGCCTGGCAGCAGATCCATGGCTCCTACTCACACACACTCGCCTCACACACCACAAAGGACGAGTGTGAGTAAAGTGCATGACTCACTCACTCACTCACACTCATTTAAATTCTTTTGAGATTGTGAACTGAAAGTTTGTTACAAGGAACGGAACAACTAACTTCCTGTGAAAGAATAATGTAATTTTCTTCGTTACTCACCATTTTTTATAATGAAAATAAGACTTAGTGTTATGTAGGTGATTTGAACACTGTTGAGCTTGGTTAGATCCATTTTTTAATAGGTTGTCCAGCGCTTGTAAGTATTTATCGACTCTCCTCCACCAACGTCCGCTCACACACTGAAGGTTTTTTGGTCTCTTATCCACGACACGGCCAAATACAAAGTTCTTAACCAATCACAGCCTTCATAAATGTTTGTGTTAGCCAATCAAGAGTGAGTTCTGACATCACATTGCCAGACGTAAGACAAAACACCATTGTTGTTATGACTTCAATATCTTGATTAGAATATGTAGCGGGAATATCAATTAGATATAAAACTTATGCCGTTGTAAACTTTAACATACTTCTTACTGGAGTCATTATTGGATGTTAAACAAAAGATACTCTGCCGTAGATATTAACTTCAACGCCCGCACATCCTGTCCCGTACTAATGTCTAATAAATGCTGACAAGAATGTAGAAATAATACATTTACCAACAACTTCATAATTCAACTACAAAAATATTCAACTCCACATATATCCTCAAGGGAGTACATGTTGTTTAGTAAGAGGTTGGGATTGGCGGGAAGCTTGAAAATCAATAACAGTGTCACAACGATTATCCTCTCACGCTCTTGCCTCTCTTTACACGTGTATATCCTTCTTGTCATATCATTTTCACTCCTTTCCAGGTGCCCAAGCTATCTTAGGATGCTGTATTTTACCATCAACACTCAAAAAATAATTCTTGCTGCTAATCCCATCAAGCCTTCCATAGACAGCCTCAAAACTTTCACTTTTCACTGTGTTCAGTCCACCGGCACTTCTCAAATTATTATTTTTACTGTTTGGGCCCTCAACCTTCGACTGTTGTTCCAAATTTAGTTTAATTCACTAATATAGGATGGTCAAACTATATAGAATTAACCATCTTTAAACTAATAAAAATTCATAAAATGGGCAGTCAGTATTTAAGCATTTCACAAGTCTCAAAACAACTTTGAGTACATAATTATCAATGCTTGAAAGTAATTCAAATATGCTTCCAAGATCATAGACTAAAAAGCCTTTACAGCCATGAAATGTATTAGATACCGAACTCTTTCAATTGGATTACCCCATTAAAGCATGTTCTTTAAATTTACCAATGAGTTGCAATATCAATTCTTAGATGAAAGTATGATTTGTTAAGTGTATTTTTTCCAATTTACTGTCCCCGATTTTTGTTTAATTATTGAGAATTTTGCTAAATTTCTTTGCAGTTTAAGATCATACTTAAAAAAAAGGGAAATTACAAACACTTTGTAGCTTTATATACTATTTATCTATCTATTTATATATCCAGCTTAATCACTCCTTAAATGGGAGTAACCATGACAAGACGTCTTTAAGGTTTGGGGAGAATTTAATCCACTGACCTAGGTTACTATAGATCATATAGTTCTGCTAGGGTTAACGAATGCTACCTCTCTCACCAAGAAGCTGCCGTGAGCTCGGATCGAACTCACAACCCTTAGGTCATGAACCAAGCACTGTACCACAGACCCGGCTCCCTAGTGGCGGGACTATCAACATCGACCAAATTCCATGTGGACCTTGGTGATCATTATGGTCTGATTGGTAAGGCGTCAGTATGCTGACTGTACTGTCAGGGGTTCAGGGGTCAGGGGGTCAGGGGTCCTCAGGGCGCGGCACTCTCATGGCTACCTTGCCTCATTTAGATCAACTTCTCAGTGTTTCAAAATATTTACATTACATTGGTGAGCAGAGGTGAAGGTCTCCAGTGAGAGTTGTATGGTATATAGTAGGTGCTGTTATCACTAGTTATCTCATATCCCCGGCCATGAAGAAGAGAACACTTTCAGAGAAAATATGGAGCTCTGTTGTGTAAAAGGAGAAGCTTAGAAAATGTAGAAACACAAGAAATTGATCTAGAAAGGAGAAAAAGCTGTATAGTGATAGGACAGTCAACGTTGACCAAACTCCACTTGAACCTTGGTGATCCTTATGCTCTGGTTAGGTGTCGGTGTGCCGTGTGTGTGGATTTTTCACTGACAGGGAGTGGTTACTGTCCCACTTGAGCAAAGGGATAGGGATGGGGGTGTGTGATGTGTGAAAGGTCTCAGCCTTACCCAAAGATCTGTCTTTATGAACTCTGAGCTCTTTCGGGGAGGATCACAAGTCTAGCACACGATCCTCCAGACCGTGGTGAATAACACATCCATTGTTGAATGAAATTTCACTAATACAAATATAATTTACTAAGAAAAGAAATATACACTCTTTAAAACATTATCTATATCAAATTCTCCTTTCGGTGGCACTTTATTCACAATGTTATTGAGTTTCATTTTTGAAGAATCCAAAGCTGAGCCGTCATGGGCAAAGTCACTGAAAAGAGATAATATATTAGCAAATATTTGGTATTGAGTAAAAAGACAGTTTTTCACAATAAAATATAGTGTAACATTTAAATACTTCAGCCTAAGGAGCCATCTCACACTTAGGAGAGGCTACATGAAAATCAATTATAGAACTAAAATGATCATTGGGTCTAAAGTCATAAGTTGTTTTTTTCTGAACCATTACATGAAACTTCCCATAATATTTGACAAGATTTAAAGTATAACATACGATATCCCTTTTCAATCATCACAATATAACCGTTGTTTATATACAGTAAGATCTACATTTTCAAGATGGTTTGGCCACATGGAAAGAATCCTTGGGAGTGAAATAACAGAGAGTGTATGTGAGTAAGGTAGAGGCGGTGGTGCAAGAAGACAACATTCAGTGAAATGGAAGGATAGAATGCTAGAGTACATGGGATAAAAGAGAAGTGAATGAGAGGATTTGAGCATGCAATGAAGGAATGTAAACTCTTCTGCTGTGGCCATTTCCAGGAGAGGGGGTACTTCCTAGGATCAGACATCAAATAGATAGATAGATAGCAATGAAGTAACGAGACTAAATGGCATAATAAATCAAGAGGTAACAGTGTTCTAGCATCTTGGTAAAGTTCTTTGTAAGTGGGAGGAATGGAAATAGACCACAATTAACGGGAAGCAAATTATAGAAAAGATCATTAAATGGAGAAATGTGAGTCTGGATGTGAAAAAGGAATGATCAATATGACACCGTCTACTTTACCTGGTGGCCAGTCCAAACTTGTTCTGTAAAAATATGGAAAGATTCTCCAAAATGGGTTCTTTATGAAGAGCAACAAACTGTTCTCTGCAGATCTGAAAAAGAAAAAATAAATAATAAAATAAATGATGAACTGAAAGCTTTACATGAAATTCATAGTTATATAGTAGTAGTATGAGTTCTAACCCTCTTATACAGATTGCCTATGCGGAAGGAAAATAGGTCACTTTAAATTAAATGTAATATTCACATAGGAGCATTTAACAACCTTTTATCTCTTTTTGTATCCCCCCAATACGAGTACTCAGTCTGGTTACAGAATCAACATCCAGGTTGGATTACTAACACTATGGAGGAGAGACAGTGTTGGAATGCATGTATCCGATATGTGACCTTCTATGGAGACAGAGGGAAGTACCAGAAGAATGGAAGAAGGTAATTATGGTACTGCTGCATAAAGGTAAAGGTAGTAAAGAGAGAAAGAGAGAGAGAGACAAAAATACATATACGTCCACTTCCTACTAGTAATACTCTACTAGACTCAAATTCATCTAAGACAAAAGTATTATACTAATATATATTACACCATGATTTATGGAGCCTCTCATGGTGTATATAATGTGAAAACCAATGAACTAATTTATGAGTCTCTATTCGTAAATCTTTTAAAATATTCGCCAATATAAAAATTTCTCTCCCCTGCCCTTGGATAAAGTTGGTGTAATCTGACTACAGTGATGAGCCCAAAATGGAGAGCTCATTAACTTGATACCTCAAGTGTGTATTTCAAATACTAAAAATATAATTTCAGGAAACTATATTTTGTTGAGTTTCTTACCTTGTTCATGATATCAACAGAGCAGGCGTGGGTCCAGAAGCAGTCATGCACTGATACAAAGGTAATGCCTGCTTGCTGACAGTGGAGAGAAGTCAGCATCATATGTGAGGAATCCAGGGAGTGGATGAAGTTGGGGGGAAATGCATTCTTCTGCTTCATCACATTTGGCTTCCTAAAAAATAATTATAATAATAATTTCAAAAGAAATTACATTTTGAAGAATAGAAATAAAAAAAAATCCTTAAGGCAACCAATACAATAACTTAAAACATCAGCCAATGAATACTTCAATCAGAGAATTAAAACAATTTCATCGGGGTTTATTATTTCAGCTGCTGTAGTTTAATTAAAAATAAAATAATATGAAATAAGTGCTCCATAGTAATGACCTTGCATTACATTATCATGCACTACAATGTTGTTTCTTACATAAAGGAGTCCATGTCAAATGATGCTGGTAGTTTTCCTAAAGTAGTTTTATCACCAAGAAACTTGCTGTAAGGCTGAACCACAGGCAATCCTAAGGGGGTGACGTATTCCAAATTTTCACTTCTTGCCTGTAATAAACACAAAAAATAAGCTTAACAAGATGACTTATTAACAATATCAAATGATCAATAAAACACTTTATACAAACAATTCAGATAAAACAAAACCTCACACATACCTCAGATACTATCTTGGCACAATCAGTAAACCAATTTTGAATCTCTTTGGTTGAGGTGAACATTTTCTCAAGACAAATAAATGTTTTATGTACTAAATAGTGTGAAGCTGCCCACCGCTGGTTATCGGGAAAATCATCCAATGCTGTAGATACAAAGAATAATTAGAATACAATGCAGATTATCTGTTGTTGATATAATATATCTATCTATAACTATCTATATACCTGGCTAATATCCACCTTAACAGATGGTAGCCAAAACAAGGCATTTAGGGCCTGGCTTATATCATCCTTAAAGAAAAGTAGTAAAGGCAAGGCGATTAGGGTTTGGGGAGACATTACTCTCCTCTCTCTGTGCCTTGTCTTAAGGAAAGAAAAGGCAACATTATTTTTTCCCTAATACCTACAGGTGCAAGGAAAAAAATTACATCTAAAAGTGTAAAGCCAACTCCCACTTTTCTGCATCTCCAATAAAGTATCAACTACAACACTGTCACTGCACTGTACTGTGGAACACAGCACCTTACTGAAAAGAGTTTGCCACACTGGACAGTAATCCAGTGAATTTGGATTATATTTCCTAATGAACTTACCTTTTAGCTGTTTCTCTATCTGAAGTCGAGCCCCATATCTTGTGACTCCATAAACAGTAGTCATGACAGTCTGCTTGATGACTTTGCGCTTCACATATCCTTCTAACACCTTGGCTGCCTCATTACCATAAGCAGCATCCTTCTGTCTTTCAGCTTCAACTAATGCAACTACATCAGAATACACATCCTGGAATATAAAATACAGATGAAGGCAAGAGGCATCGTTTCCTTTAGCTTTAACTAGCACACACACACACACACACACCTGAAAAAACAATAAATAAAATAAATAAATCCTATTTTGAAAGTCATGTAATATGCAAATGTGAGCAGCAAAGGGAATGAGGTGAAAGAAGTGGAGAGAAGGAAGCTGAGAGAAAAGTGTTGTTAAAGGAAGGTGTTGGAGGTTGGCGCGCTACTGTTTTCAGTTGGCGCCTCTATGAGTTCACCGCAGAACAAAGGCTTCCCCCAACCTTCTCCACTCATCTCTGTCAGATGTCTGTCTGTTCCAGGTTACTTCAGCAAAATTTCTTTATTCATCTAGTTCTCTGCCTGCCCAGCCTTCTTATACCATCCCTGGGTTGCCATTCAGTTACTCTAACAGTCCATCTATTATCTCTTAGTCTCATAACGTGTCCTGCCCATGTCCAACTTTTTCTTTTAATTGTGCTCAAGATGTCTTCAACTTTGGTCTGCTCCCTGATCCATGATGCTCTCTTCCTATCTCTCCATGTTAGGCCAAGCATTTTTCTCTCCACTACTCTTTGGGCACTTTGAAGTCTTTGATCCAGGGCTTTTGTAAGACTCCAGGTTTCTGATCATGTTAGAACTGGTAGAATACACTGATTAGATTATATACCTCTCTCTTCAGCTTTAGTGGGAGATTACTTTTCATAACATTGTCTTGTCTACCAAAAGCACTTCATCCCATCCCTAATCTTCCCTTGGTTTATTTTTCATGATCTGGACATGCAGCAATTTTCTGTCCTAAGTAAATGTAATCTTGGGACACATTCTATTACTTCACCTTGTATCTTAATTTCATGGTCTCACATGAAAAAAATGACGGAGTGAAATGACATCACATTTTATCCCTTAGCTTTAATAATTTTCATTACTCTACCCGAGATGTTAAACTAGCATAGTGAATCACCAATTGTTCCCTAGATTTAACCATTCCCACTACTCTATATGAAGACATGTTAAACAATTAGTGAGGCATCAAACATCCTTATAGTCTATCAACCTATGTTATGATATATTTTCCATCATCTCTCCATCATCATTCCCATATACACCTTGCCTTTCCTCTGAAAGCATAAATTAACAAAGCCACAAATACTGACCTGGGGTGCTTTACTGGGTGCTAAGTTGACAGATGTGGCACCTATTTCATCCCGTCCAAGAGCAGCATAATGTTGAAGTCCATTGCATGAGCCATCTTGATGTATTGGCAGCTGGGAAACATATTCCTCTGGATTACCACTACGAACGGCTGCAGCCAACTGGAATATACAAGCACATTACAATAGTTTGCAAGAATATGATTAATTTTCAGTCATAGCTTCACTTACATTTAAATATTCATCAAATACAATAGGTCTCTACTTAAGTTGTCAACTGGTTCTTAGACACTGCAACATATAACAAAATCAATTTTACCATAACCCCTTTGATAAGAAAAAAAATATTAAGTTCTTAAATTAATTTCTGTAACAAACCTACTAATACTCTCTCAAACGAGGCATTCAATATGGTTCTGCACACTAGATTACTATGGAAGTTGGAATACATTCAACAGAATCTAATGATGCTGTCTGTGTAGGCTCCACTCTACTACTATATATGTGAATGGACATTGCCAATGTACATTACTTTCCTTTGCAAGTTATTCTACTTTCTCTAATAGAGATTACTGATATTTTTATAAAGACTTGTCTTTTCCACAAATAGCAAGTGATATCTAATAAAAGTAGAAAATAACAGAAGTAACACAACAGTACCATGAATAAAGAAAATAACTAAATAAATAAAAGGACCATTTTCATTACTTCCTAGCTTTGTGGGACATAAGGTTACAAGGGAAAGGATTCCTCCTTTTCCTGCTTCTGATCCTTTTATTAATTTTCATGACATGCAGGAAATATGGAGATATTTTCAACCACCATGTTTCAATAAGTTATTGATGATGGAAAAAACAATAAAAAATAAAAATTAAATAAATAATAAATACCACAACATGAATAAATGAATGAATACATAAATAATAGCCCAAGTTCTCACATCTTTACAAGCTGCCAGTGTTTGCCAAGGTTCATCACTTTTGGTCCACCACCGCCGCCCACTCAGGGGATGGTCAGCAGAGTCTAGGATGTCTTCTAGAATGGATTCACAATACTTAATGCGCTCTTCAACAGGCTCTCTCTTTACAAATCCTGTCAGATTTATAAGATGCAACTGGAAGGAAAGAATATAAAACTGTAAGAACTTTCAAATACAGATCAAGAAGGTAATACTGTAATTATGTTCAAAATCACTGATCTGTCTACCTGTCTGTTTGTAACAACACCCTTTCCTTAGACTACATCACAAAGGATGTCCCTAACACATAGATCCCAAGTTATACCCAGAAAAAAAAAAAAATATATACACACACACACATATACACAACACACACGCACATACATACATACAAAGAAAAAACTGGACAAATAAAGATATGGAGACAGGACCACACAAGTGTAGCTCAGGGCCTGTATACTACAACTAGGTAAATACATACACACATACACACACACACACACACACAGAGGGGGGTAGAGGTGGCAGGGTAGGTATCTCCAAGGTGGAAGTCCTCGCCTGCAAGTCAGTTAGGTCGGAGAGACTTAAGGAGTAACGAAATAGTCTCCAAACTGTCCATCACGCCTATCCACCATTGCAGCTAACACCATGTTGCTATGAGGATAATGAAAAGTAGACTTACTCCACTCCAAGGGCAGGACTTAGTGTTGCTCCTCAATAAATAGACAATACAACAAGATATCTAACCTTGAGCCAGCACAGACCATTTGAACCCAGTTTTTCTCCCTTTGCAAACATGAGGATGGAGCGGAACACATCAGAGCTGAGGTGATTGAGGTGAGGCGGGCACGGGTACACCCTCCCACGGAAGTCCATGTTGTGGGGAAACCAAAATATCCGATCTTGAAACTGTGGGAAGATGTCATTCTCAAAAATAAAGGAAATTTAACATTTATGCAACTGAAATTATTACCAGAATAAACATCCATAAAGGTGATATAGGAGATGAAAGTAGGGAAAGCTGCAAGGTCAGATGAGTGTGCTGTAGAATGTTTGAAAAGTGGCAGTACAAGTGTGATTGAGCAGTTAGCAAGATTGTTAAAAATGTGATTTGCGACCAGCATGGTACCAGTTGATTGAACAAGTGCATGTGTAGTTTTCTTCTATAAAGGTAAAGGCAATAAGTATGAGTGTGCTAGTTTTAGGGGTATGAGCCTGCTAAGTGTAGTAGGTAAGGTGCTTTGTAGGGTACTGATAATGAGGATCAGAGAGGGTACAAAAGGTGTTATATGTGAGGAGCAATGTGGGTTTAGAAGAGGGCAAAGCTGTGTGGATCAGGTGTTTGTTGTGAGGCAGGTGTGTAGAAAGTTTTAGGCAATAGGAAAAGAAGTATTTTGGGCTTCTATGGACTTAAAAAAGCATATAATTGATAGGGATGGCTTGTAGAATGTCCTATGATTGTATGGACTAAAAGGTGTGAAAAGTTTCTATGTGAATAGTATAGCATGTGTAAGAGTAGGAAATAGTATAAGTGAGTGAGTGGTTTCCTGTTCGAGTAGGACTACGTCAGGGATGTTTGATGTCACCATGGCTGTTCAACATTTATATGGATGGTGTGGTAAGGAAGTTAATGCAAGAATGTTTGGTAGGGGTCTCAGTTTGGTAAATTTTGATGCAGGGTAGAATGTAAATCAGCTACTGTTTGCAGATGATACAGCTTTAGTGGCGGATTCAGAGGAAAAATTGTTTTAGTTGGTGGAAGAATTTAGACAAATGTGTATGGTATAGAGGAACGTGGTATGTTGAGGTGGTACAGACATGTGAATGAGAATGAGTTTGTTAAAAAGTGTACATGAATGAAGTTGAAGTGTGAAATGTGAGAGGAGGCCACCAGTAAAGTGAATAAACAGTGGATGAGTATTAGTGGGAGAGAGATGACAGGCACGGCTTACACCACACACTAAGGGAATGGTGGAACAGGGAAAGATGTACATGTTTCTGCCATGGATTCACCTTTACGGGGAGGCACCAGAATAAGGCAAGGCAACAAATACATAGATGGATAGGTATTTTAAAGTGTCTCATTTCTTTAATGGAGAGACATACCTTTTTACTAATTCATCATAAAAACACTAGGCCAATCTTCATCAATGGAAAACAGAAAATTATACTTACATGATGAGCTATGGAAAGCTTGTATAGTGCATCACACCATAGGGAATGCATCTCATTCTTCCTCTGTTCAAAGTTGAGCCGTTGATTTTGTATTATGTGTATTTCTTTGCCGCTCATACCAGGCAGGATTTTTTCTGGTTCAGGACACTGGGATGGTGGCTGGGGGATATCTAGTTCTTCACATCCATTGTTGTTGAAGAGCTATGGGAAAAAGATCATATTTATATTCTTTAATCACCATCATCATCAGAAATGTCCAGCACATCAATACCACTGTAAACTTGTCCTTTACATTACCCTAACGCTCCCCATCATCATAATAAACCCATCCTCATACTCAACAGTGGAGGTAAGTGACAGAAAACCAAAGGCAACAGTGGACTGTATAAAGGAGAACAACTTCTGTGATACGCAGGGAGTTCCAAGCCCAAGTCTGAGGGTGGCTGACGGTGAACCAGCTAGAGTAGTCAAGACAACAGTGTAGTGAGCGGTGGAGCCACTACATCCCTAGGCCATAAGAGGCTGAAAGTCAACAATCGGAAAATGTATATGTAAAAATATTCTAGAGGCTTTGTTAAAAAGCCCTTTTTAATTATGAAATAAAATTTCACAAGTTCCACTGTAATTGTAGACTGCATAAAGTTTAGGTTGGTAAATTTCTTTCTAGTTTGTAATTTGTTTAATTTGCTTCTGAGCATTCAGGTTTTTGTTATGTAACACCACACCTGTTTAGGAGAATGCCAGCTGTATAAAAATAAAAAAAAATATATATATATATATATATATATATATATATATATATATATATATATATATATATACAAAGCATTACTACAACTCTTTTGTATTATTATCTCCAACCCGACAAGGATTCTGGCTAGTAGTCAGCTGTGTTTAAGTAATATCTGGATGGTCAATGGGCTTACTATAACACCATCAGTCAAGGCATCAAAACTTTTCATGAATATATTTTTCTATTTATTCATATTTTTCTAAACCTTGACCGGTTTATTTCTGAGGATGTAACATTGACGGTTTCTGGTCTATAAGAGGAAGTACACAATTTACAGACACACACACATACACCACTCCCATGGTTCAGTGGTAACAACTTCGCCTGTCACCCGGCAAGGCGTGGGTTTGAACCCTGCTCAGGTCACCAAGGATTTTTTACTGACAGGGTATGGTTAGTCCCCTTGATGGACGTGTGTGATGTGTGAAAGGTCTCAGCCTTACCCATAGTCTCTATGAGCTCTGAGCTGTTTCTGGGAGGGTAATGGCTGACAATTACGAATCCAGCATGTGATACTCCAGACCATGGTGAATTACACTGACACAAAGGAGGGTAGGATTCCTAGCCTTGTGCTCCTACCTGGATTGCAAGGTCACAACTGTACGCCTTATATCCCAAAGCTATTTTCTCCTAGGTGAGCTGAGTCCGCTATCCATGAATAATATTCAACTAATATTAAAAAGCATCCACTACAAGAATACCACTTACAAAAACAGAATAAAGGATTCATACTGAACAAACATCAGTTAATATATACCTCAATGATAACATCAAGCATGGGTTTGTTGACCTTCCAAGGAATTGAACTCAGCTGGTTAAGGGAATCCATTACTGGGTACAGCTGTTGGTTCCCACACTCTTCCATTCTATGCTTTTGCTGGAAAGCATTGTAAGGTAACCTGTAATCACCAATTAAAAGAGTTAATCACTTTGCAAATATTCACTTTGTACAAACTTAAAATTAGATGCTTTCAAATAAGATTATTACCAAATGTACATAAATTGTTACATGTTAGTAAACCAATTCATGATAAATAATCTGTTTCAGCTTATGAGTTTTATCACATTTTTAATTTGTAGGAATGTAAGCATACAAGTTTCTGATAAAATCCTAAAGCTTCTTCAAGCATTAGCAAGAAAATATATCAACCTATCTACCTATATCTGACACCAATTCCTAAGACCTCACCTTAGGGGATTACCAGGACAGAAGTGACCATTTATTCATATTTTTACATTCCCTCCTTGCACGCTCTAATCCTCTCAACTCCTTCAACTAATCCTGAGTAGTCGTTCTCCATCAAGGTGTCCTCCGTCAGCTGTGTGCAAGCTGAAGGCTGAGCTGCATAAGGTGCCAAGCTGACTGAGGACACCCTGATGGACGACCACTTCTCAGGATTAGTTGAAGAATGCCTAGCTGCAGAAGAAAGGCAATACAGAGTAGAAGTATTGCATGAGGAAACATTGAAGGCAGAAAGGAAGCAGAATGGTGCCAAGCAGAACAGTGGTGTGGCACCTCGGAAAACAAAGCCCATGTTCCTCAAACACCACAACTTAAGTCTGTCTGGTAAGTAATTAATACATAATATGTCTTTATTGGATGCATTTTTAAGTATTAAATTATTATTGTGCATGTATTAGATATATTTGAGAGGAAAAAGGTGACTGCTTGAGTGAGTTTGGAACCAATTATTTGCACAAGAATTTAATATTTTGGCACCAAGTTTGAAATCGGAAATATTTGAGATTTGCCACCAAGCTCATTAAATGTGTATTGGTATGTTGGTTAGTATGACTTTGTGGTGTACATCTAGAGAGGGTAATGAGTGATGTAAAACACATTGTTGTAATGTAAGGTGAACTTTAGATATTCTTAAAATAATGGCAATAAAGCAGGCAACTTATAGATGAAAAATATCATCATATAAGTTAATACAAAAGACATATTGATCATCATTTTGAAGGCTTCATACATGCTTGCACATGTTGCATTTGAAGAAGTTAACATGACCAACTAATGGAAATAAAGAATAACTTTGCTGTCAATGTTGTGTCTCACCTCACAATTTTGGCATTATTCACCAGGTATCCTCCCAATTTAGTAGAGACCCATGGTATTGGTGGACAGACCATGGGGGACACAATGGACTCAAAGGTGAGGGTGGGTTGGGCAGCTTTCTGGTACAGCTCTACTAAAGATTGTGATGGCTTGATCTCATCTACATTTCGGTATCCTTTACTTCGTTCCACTTCATATATAGCAGGATACAAATGTCTGAAAATGTTAAGGAACACCTGAGTTGGTGAAGCAAAACAATATGTAAATTGGGTATGTAAGGAAAGATTGGATAAAAGTACAAGAGAACTGTAGAAATCAAGGACTATGTGGTAAAGACTAGGACATTTAATTACAATATCTGTTCTTTTGAACAAAATTTCATGAAATAACAAGCCATGTGTTACTTGAAGTAGGTTCATATTCTAGTGGCAGCAATACAAAATACAGAGAGAGTGCATAGGGAATGCGTTGACAAAGTCGGAGGCATGTGTGCCTGACTGGCCACCATATATATCATTCATCTTTTTCTGGCCAAATTATTTTTTTCTGTAAGTCCTATTGTTTATCAAATAAAATTTTGGTGCATTTTCAGAAAAAAATACCACATTGGATGCAGCAACACTGTACATCAAAAGTCTACTGTCAGTATGTCAGAACAATCAAACTCTTTATAATAGTTTTACATACTTTTCTGCATGAAGAGGATTCCACAGCATCACTTTCTGGAGAATAATGGAATACATAATTCTGCCAATGGATGTCACCACAGTATTAGGCCATTCCACGGGACTGTGCTCCATTGATGGCCCACTGTTGTGCAAGTCAGCCAACTCCTGCCACTTCACTCGAGGAATGTAGGTAACATTTTCTGAAATGAATAAGAAAAACTTCTATTATTTAATCCTTGGTTCAACTATCACTCTCTTCTACTTCTTCACCAAAAATGTTATCCTGCATACCACCATCTGATGCTGTCTAGCTATGTTCTCCCCAGCCATCACCTTACATTCTTTGATACAAACCTTCTTTTCCAGCATCCAGGTACCATTTAGTGTAATCCTTGTAGACATGTTTCAGTTTGTCTAATACTCCAACCTTCTTCTTGTAATTGACCAAATACCGCATATACACCAGTTCCCCAAGGCGACGGAACATTATGGGTTTGGTGAAGGAAAAGTTTTCTGATCCTCGGGCCAATCTCTGTATTTCCTGTAAGAACATAACAATAATTTCACTATTAGCTGTAGTCTTTAGTACTTCACATATATTGTTGATTAAACCATGATTATTTTTTTAAATAATAATTTGATATTTCATAGCAGTAGAACAACAACAAAAGTTATTGCAATGGAATGGCATAGAGGATGTTCTAAAAACATATGATGAGTGTGAGCAAGTGTTGGAGAAAGCCAAAGCATTCAACATATAATCCACTACACTAAGAGCGAATTGAAAGTTAGGTGAATTTTGGTGTGCATGTATGTATGTGTAAGACAGGGATGTACAAAGTCATAATGGAGGTTTGAAAAAAAAAAAAAGCCATTAAATTATTTTGTATACTCGTAAAGCTCCTCTTGCATTTAATATCCCTTTTTAAGGTGGTTAAGAAGGGCTGGAATGTTGCTCATCACCTGAGACATAACTGAAATTTTTATGAACGAACATCTTTTATGATTGACCAAGTGAACTTCCTTTGATCCATGTAGTGAGGCCATGGTATCACACTTAAGGGATTGCGTTATCATCATGCAAATCAATTCGGGTTATATAGGCCTCAGAAACTTTCTGGTAAGAGTTTGGAAATGAAGTGTTTAAAAACCTCAAAGAAGTCTCCAGCTAAAGAGGTTTGAGGAGTTTACAAAATAAGAACAGGTTTAAAAGTAGAGTACAGTATAAGGTACAAACAAGAGAACATCTCCTTTAGTGTGGGAAAAGTTAAATATTATGCATGAGGACAGATTGGGAGTGCTGATGGTTAAAAAATGTATCAAAGAATCACCAACATTATCATAATGTTGAACTCTTCAGGTGACAAGCTGACTAGGTACACATGACCATATGAAGTTTTCAAGCTCATTCCAAACCATATCTTTTAGTAAGGGTAATGATTAGAAAATGTATCAAAGAATTACCTGCATCATCACACTGACGAAATCCTCGGGTGGGAGACTCACTAGATAAGGGTAGAAAGTCATTTTTTTGTTCATACCGCTGCCATAAAATGAATTTTTCATTGCTCCCAGCTGAGTGATGAAAGTCTGCAGCAGCACACTTCTCCATTTCTGTTCCCATTTCCCAAGAGCTTTTCTCTGTAATAAGTAACATTAAATGTTACCTCTTAGGGAGGAGGACTGAGGTTCTATGTAATGTTATTCCAAGAAAGTAATAAAAAGATCTCCAGCCCAATTTGAAGTCTCTGACTGTATTACCGCCATCTCAAGATGACTGGATGGAAAGTTAAGTCCGTTAGAGCATGAATATCTTCATTAAAAAAAGAAAAATTAAAACCAGTCCATACATGCAGGAGAATCATTCTACCTTATACCCTTCCCCATAATGACTAATTACCCATCATATTTTATATTATGTACTTACATAATGGTGAGTGTCCTCTGAGTGTTTCTTATTTTCAATGCTGTTGATGATCAATTCACTATTGGCCTCAAGTGTAAACTGTTCTTCCATCCATTCATTGAGCATATCCTGAGTCACCACTTCGTGAGCTGGAGAAGGAACCTGTGGGACACACACACACAATGCTAGTCCACTGGAGCCTCATTAAATGTGACGAATATGATCCATGAAGTTGACACATACAGTGCTGCACCAAGTTTCACACATAATTGGTTGTTGTTTAACCCATAGAGTGTCCAATAGGGGTATCCCAGTCCATCCGTGGGTGCGCAATTATGATGCAATTATGAAGTTCCTACAGCCTGAGCTGTGGCTCACACTCCCACACTCTCTAGCCTGAGCTGTGGCTCACACTTGCATGCTCTCTAGCCTGAGCTGTGGCTCGCAATCTATGGGTTAAATGCTGAGGCATTCACAAGATTGTAGGGGTCATGTGGCAGCCTGCTAAATGGCATGAAAAAATTCTACGTGAATAGTAAAACACAAGTGAGCGGATTCCTGTTTGATTGGTGTTATAGAAAGGATGGGTGGTGTTACCCTGTTGTTCAATAGTCATAGGGATAGTGAGATATGGGAGGTAAATGCAAGAATGATAGATACATGTCTTAGTTCGGTAAATACTTATGATAGAGTGGAAGTTAAATCAGCTACTTTTTACAGATGATGTTGCATTGGTGGCGGATTCAAAGGAAGAATTGTTAGTTAGTGGAAGAGTTTGGATGAGTGTGTGTAAGGAGGAAATTGAGAGTGAATGTTATATCCCACTCTATACATGCTCTTCTATTCACATACAAAATGTTCACACTAGTTAGAAGTCTCGCACCTGACCCATACATTCATAAGACATACTATAAACCATTCCTATCAATTCTGTCAAATGATTTTTCTATATTGATCTATATACCCATCTTATATCCTCTGTGGTGGGGACTGAAAAAATACTACCCCACCATATTCCCTGCAGATCATAAAAAGTGACAGAGCAAGGGATCTGGGACGCCCCTCATCTGTATTCTCTCCCATGAAATTACAGGGCACAGAAGGGGAGGGGAGAATGAAGTCTCTCTGAACCATAAATGCCTTGTTTTGGCTACCCTTTTTAACGGGGTATACACACACACACACACACACACACACACACACACACACACACACACACACAAGAAAAAGAGAGAAAATATACAATACCTTGGTGGAGTAAATACTTGTATTGAGTTGGTTGACCAAGTTGCATGAGTATTCAGTTAATGTCTTGACTTCTTGCACAGTAAAATTTGGATCAATCTGAGTGACTGCCTTCAAGGCATGATTCTTATCATTCAGAGAAACGTTAGCTTGCCTGAAGACATTCTGCACTGCAATACCCTAGAAGAGAGAATAGAGGTAACTCAAGCTTGAAAGACAAAATGCTTGAGAACTCCGTACCTTTCTGTATACTACAAGACACCCATAGGTTATATAGAGATGAGGTGTTTGATAAGTAGGGATCAAGTGAGAAATAATTGATTGAGTAAGTAGGTATAATGTGAGGTGTGAGATTGAGAGAGATACCATGAAGGAGATTTTTGAGCTATAAAGGGAGCGATAGATGCAAGAGGGATGTCTGTGTGAAGCAAAGAAGAATGCTTGTGCATGATACACTTATGAATGCATGAATAGAGAGACAGCCTCAACAGGAGAGTCTATTGCATCTGATCATAATAGTTGATCAGATCAGGTGCAGGGAAGGAGATGGATGTATTTTGATGTGGCAGGGATAAACCAGTCCTATTGTCAGGCCCTGATGAGGAAGTCACTGATTATGCACTGAGATTGACCCTCACGCAGTGTTACCGTGTGCATTGGTCCCTTCTAACTAAGAGGCCAAAAGGCAAAGGTGTGAGGGAATGCATGTAGATACGTTGTTTCAGCTATCCCCTTTTAATGGGGATATAAGCTGGATATATAGTTCAATTTCTATATATGGGCTTCTATTTGAAACTCTGTTAGTAATGTACACATTATTTGTAGTACTGAAACAGGTACTGCTAACAAATACATCACATTAATTTTTTATATATATATTTTTTTTACAGTGTATCTTGAAAGCATCAATTTTCTCTATATATTTTTTTTGTGTCTCTTGAAAGCATCACAGTAATATTTTTCAAAACTTTATACCAGCATATCAATTAATTTGTTTTGTATTTGAATTACTACAACCAAAATGACCTGAACATTGAACATCTACATTCCTGAAAGAAAGCAATAATAGAGTTGGCAAAGATTCTGCCGAGTGACTTGAGTGAACCAAGACTAGAGTTGTCTCACCTCAGTGTTCATGTCATCTAGGTACATCCTGATGCTCTCTGTAGTACTTTCACACTCTACTTGCTGACCTAAGCAGCTCAGCATCAGTGCATAAGTGGTTTCATTTGGTTTTACTTCATCTCCCTTAAGGCAATTGAAAAGTTCCTTCATCTTCTTAATATTTTTCTGAAAAATAAAATTATGAATCAAAATTCACATGATATGCATTTCAACAGACCCCATTAAATATTAATTTGTTAGATCTTTGTTATCCCATACAGTTTCAGTGAATACTTTAGAATACTTTAGAATATTCATACTGATTAACAAGATCTCAAATTAATAATAATCATCACTGGTTAATCAGTGAATATGACCGAAGGTGACTATTCCAACCATAAACACTAGGCTGGCTGTATATATTTGCCCAATCATTACTACACTTCATTTCGCCGTCTAATAAAAATTACCCTGTTGGCATATTCTTGAAGGATAAGGTTGTATGGCTGGATGGAACTGACTTTCTGGTAGTCATACTCCCGGGTTGAGTGACGAGAAACCTGCAGGTAATACATAAGGGTGTGGGTAGCACGATTCAGCATCCCCAAGTTGATCTGAAAGCAAGTTTTAAAAATGTTTATCATATAATACTTAACACAGACAAAAACAAACATGCAACTATAGCAAATTTTTCTTTGATGAAACATCAAGGTCAGGCCACTCACACACACACTGATGTATGAAGCAAGTGTCTGATTAAAGCTGGCTTCCCGTCCTTTTTTTCTCACTTCCCTGAAATATTTATCATCTTTCTTCATCGTTTTAAACTTCTTTACTAATTTTTTGGTCTTGGCGGATGGATGGAGCTCAGTGGCAGAGTTCTGGCTGGGCTCTAGGACATTCAGCTCGTCTCGATCAGACAATTTCTGTTTCGACTGTACCTTAAATGTTTTTTTCTTGGATTTAGGTGGAACATTTGTCTGACTGATTGCTGGTTTCAACTGCACTGTATTTACACCAGTTTTAACCATTTTCACAGCCACTTTTTTCACTATCTTTGAAGCCTTAACACTTTTCTTATTACTTATTAATGACTTACCACTACTACATTCTTTTTCACTATTCAAGGATTTCATTTCATTACTTAGAATTTCAACAGGTAATGATGTGCCACGCAGACGGTCAAATTTATCACCCACTATTAACTTTGCGTTTCCTTTACCTATTCTTAAGGTGTCATAACTAGCATCTGGTAAAATGAAACTTGAGTCATAAGTGTGAGTTGGACTTTGGTTCCATCTTACTTCACTAACATTTGGATAAAACGTCAAGTTATTCTTAAAAAAAGATTTGCAAATATTTCTATCACTTTCAGACAATATTTCAGGTTCAGATTTCATGGCAGTTTCACTAGATATTTCAGGTGGTGGTGACACTTTATTGGTTGATGCAGCAGCAGTTGCCAGTTGTTGTTCTGACATCGTACAGCTGTGCAAATGTTTACTGGTGCATGTTATTTCTTCTGAAACTGTAAAAATACAGAAAATAAAAATAAGCCATGGTCTCTGAAACACACCACCAAATTTAGCCAAATGGCCTCATATAAATTTTCCTTAACACTAAAATTTACAATAATATCTGAATCACAAATGTGAAAGCAATGAAAACATGTATGAATAGTGTGGCATGGAACCTTGTGCAAATGGAGTAAAGTATGATGTAGTGGAATGGGTGAAAATAAATGCTTTGAGGTGCTTCAGTCATATTGAGAGAAAAAGAAGTGAAGTTTGTGAAGAAAATTTATGTGAGTGAAATTGAGGGGTCTAGGAGGAGAGGAAGGGCAGTTGAAAGATGGAAGGGTAGGATAAAGGAGTACATGCATGAAATAGGTGCTACTAGAGGGGAAGGGCTTGAACAAGCAAGAATGGAGTGTTTGGATAGGGAGAGGTGGAGGCTCTTCTGCCGTGGCCATTCCCTTGGGGGACGTTTCTGGAGAATACGAGGCATCAAAAACCATAGAATAGAATAGGTTTCCTGTAAGATAATAGGATGTAGGAAAAGGGAAGAGAGTGTGAAATAAGTGGAATACAAGAGATTTGAGTGAACAAGAGCAAATGGAGACTCTTCTACCATGGCAATGGTTTTAGATTAAACAAATAGAGATGAATACAGATACATTATTTCTATATTTTCTATTGCATCTTAACATCAACAATATCCATCCAATGCCTCACCTTGAGCAGGGGTGTTGCCAGTGGAAGCTCTTTGTCGTGACCTGGCTCCTGCGGTCTGCACTCGGGTAGAGTGACTTCTTGTAAAGCTTATTTTCATGCCTCCTACATAAAATAAACATTAATGAAATAATGTTTAGATCAAAAAGCATTACAAAAGGTAAGAAATATATGTTATATAGTAATGATATCCATCTCCTCAACCTCTCAGCTAGTGGCGAGTTACAATTATTCATTAGTTATTATTTTGATCGGTTTAGAGGCGTTGTCCTTCAGATTTACACAAAAGTTAATAAAGTCAACAAAATTACAGGGATGATAATGACATTTAAATATCTATATGAGCCAACATTCAGAACCATATATCTTAATGTTACGTAAGGTAAGGTAATAATCCACTGTGAATGTGAGGCTCCCTTCACATGGTGCCAACCCACTCCGGTGTCTACACTACCATGGCACCAACACTCACCAGTGCCACACGGGTCTCTAAAGTGATAGGGAAGCAGTCGACCGTCATCTCGTGTCACTCTATTCCTAATTCTGAAGGTGACACGGGAGTTAGTTTTGATAAGGTTGAATATACAGCACATCGTCCCCATGCTTCCCACCCTCCGGCTCGGGTCAGCTGTTCGTCTGTTTGTTGTTATTCCCAAGACCACCACACCTTCCAGCTACTACTATTATTATATATCAGGGATTCTTAACACTCGTATACAATTTATTATTTCGTATTTTTCCAATCTGAAAACAATATATTATTTAACGTCAGAAAATATATAGAGATTTCTATATAGGAGCCAATATTTTGTGCTTTGCTGAATATGTAATCTTTCATCAAGAAATAGCTTACAAGATTCATCCTTTATTTATTAGTCTATAAAATGGACCTTCCTTTATTTCGCAGTCAACACAACCTGAACTACGTTCACTATATGCACGTTCTTCACTCATAATAGTTACTGATCTCCATAAACAGAGATATGGAAGTTAACAAGTAAATAGAATGTAGCATATAAATAAATAAGCACAACTGATGAAATAAAGCTTTCAGGTAACGTGATGGAGGTAATACAGATCGATGTTACATGCAAAACACATAACATAAGAACATAAGAAATGAGGAGACTGCAAGAGGCCAGTTAATGACCTACACGAGGCAGCTCCTTGCCTCCCACCCTTGGAATAATCCAATATTTAGCCATCCCATCTGTCATCCCTATCCATAATCTCATCCAAACGTCTTTTAAAGCTATCTATTGACTCAGCACTTACTACGTGTCTACTCAGCCTATTCCAATCGTTCACGACTCTGTTAGTGAACCAATATCTACTTATGTCTGTCCTGAATCTAAGTTTTTCTAGCTTGTACCCATTTCCACGTGTCCTATCCTGACTACTAAATTCTAAAACCTGATCAATGTTTCCCTTATTAATTCCTTTTACCCATTTGAAAACCTCAATCATATCCCCTTTTGCCCTCCTCTCTAGGGAGTGGAGATTAAGACGTTTTAACCTATCTTTGTAGAGTAAATTTCTCAGCCCCTGAATCATCTTGGTCATTCTTCTCTGGACTGCCTCCAAGGAGCCTATATCTTTCCTATAATAAGGGAACCAAAACTGAGCTGCATAATCTAAGTGGGGTCTTACTAGCGCTAAATACAACCTCAGGATGACCTCAGAACTCCTATTTGTCACACACCTACTAATAAATCCCATTATCTTGTTGGCTCTATTTCTAGCTTTAATACACTGTTCCCTGGGGCGCAAGTCACTGCTTATTTGAACTCCTAAGTCCCTCACACTATATGACTTTCCTAAGGTATTGTCATTTAATGTGTAGTCTACAGGCCTATTACGCAGAAAGGCCACTTAATATTACGGTTGGGTATTTGATAGAACTGTAATTATAGTGTTCATGGTATTACCAGGGCCGGATTAACCTATACGCCAAGTACACCATGGCGTAGGGCCCCAAGCACTGAGGGGCCCACAAAAAAAAAAAAGTAAATAAATAAATATTAAGCCTCAAAATGTACCAAAAAGTTCATAAATATAAAAATTTCTCCAGATCCCCTAGCTGCAAGGGCTCGCTTCACTCGCCACCCACCCACCAAGTTACGTCCCTGGGAGGGGGGTCCAAAACTGTGGGTGGAATAGGGCCCACTGTAAGCCTGATCCGGCCCTAGGTATTACAGTGACAATATACAACAATCTCAATGCCCATTAATATAGTGACATGCTAGCTGAGAACTACAATGGGTATCTTGCTTCCTGGTCTGCTCAGCTCCGTTTGAAGGTCTGCAGGTGTACCCAGTAACCCAGGTAGGCTCCACGCCCTCCCCCCCCTCATACCTTGAGGCATTTTAAGACTCCCTTGTTTATGCAATATTGAATTTTCAAGGCGTACTTTTTAATGAAGATTTATTGCGGTTTATTGGGGAATAAAATAGCATTGCCAGACTTATTTTTAAAGTGTATCGTAGCATCAATCATATTCGTACTTAAGTCAGTCATTAACCCCAATCACTGTGATATACAAGCGGCCCTTATCTGTAGTTAGGCTTAACGGAACACAATGGTAGTACGTAACAAGGGAAACACTCCAACACCCTTCCCTTCCCTTGCACAGCTGCAAGATTAGTTTAATGAATAGCTCGGCTCACAATCGAGATGTTCTGGGTTCGAATCCCAGGTCGGGTGAAGATATAATGGGTTTGTCTTCTTGAACGCTGTAACCTCTGCTGACCTAGCAGTACAATAGGTACGGGAGTGAGCCGAGGGTTTGTGACCTTGCAATCCCGGCAGGTGGAAATCCTAACCTCCTGTGTGTGTGTGTGTGTGTGTGTGTGTTCAGGACCACAATGGAATTAAGTCTACGGACTTTCTTGTGTTACCCTGGGAAGTATATCTTCCAAATGAAAAACATACAAACATACAAACACCAGATCTATAGTTAAAGTATAACCATAATGCATAAAAACAGTATATAAGGTCTGTGGATAAATTCGCACCAAACATGTTTAAATATGTCAAACTCAATTATTTTTGTCTATATGGATTGATTGATCGCACATACAGGTCGCGGTCCCGGTCATTACCATTATCATTAGCTTCTGTGGTATCATTTGAACAGTTATGAATGTTATGAAAAGTAATCTCCTATTATCACTGAAGGGAAAGGACTTTTTTTTGCAGTGGACTCATAGAGGCTGTTGATGGTGATGATTGATGAAGAATATTAAAACAATTAGACAGGAAGACGGACATAAAAGTCAGAGCGAGGCGCTTCCAATGTTGCATGCCATTAAAAGATTACTTTAACTTTTTGTTTGAACTCAATGAATAAGGAAGTAATCCTTAGCAGGTTCTTTAAACTCGAAGACGAGTGTTGAATAAACTACGTTTTGATCTCTCTCTCACACACACACACACACACACACACACACACACACAGACAGAGACACAGACACACACCTACCCACCCACCCACGCACGCACGCAGGCATGCGCACGTGCACACGCACACGCACACACACACACACACTGGGAAAGAGTGAGAGCCACTGGCAAAGCGCAAAATTACACAAACACATAATACGAGGAGATTGCCAGCCAGTATGATTTCAATTCAGGTGCAAACGAGTAAGAAGAAAAAAATGCTCATGCTTTAATGTCCCTCTTAAATAAATCGATACTTCAAAAGATATATATATATATATGCTTCTCGCAATCCCCATTTCTTACTAATTAAAGGGAAATCAAGCCTATGCACTATCTATTTTTTTACTACATGTACTCGCAAGGAAGAAAGCATTAAAGAAAGCCATCCGAATGAAAACTTGACTATTTACATTGAATATAGACGAGTCCTCAGACATGAATAACTAAAAAGATGTAACTTTTCCAACCTCCATAATATAACATTAAACATCGGCTCTCGCCACACTTTGCAGTGCGTTTTAACACACACACACACACACACACACACACACACACACACACACACACACACACACACACACACACACACACATATGAGGATAAGATATATACCAATTACTACGTGTATATTTGTTTTGTAATGTAAACAGAATCGGCTTTATCGGCATCTAAAGTTCCTTTTTTTCTTCTTTCTTTCTTTCTCGAGACAATTTATGCATTAGACTGCACGTTGGAGGTGGTGGTGATGGGCGGAGCCGCAGCAGCTACTTTATCAGCCACTGCTAGTACAACACAAACACTCGTCTTCTCAGCCTCACTGAAGACGGGGGCATCGCCACAGATCCTGATAAGGTACTGTAGCACAAATGAGTTAAATATATATATATTTATATATATATATATATATATATATATATATATATATATATATATATGTATGTATATAGATGTGTGTATATATATATATATATATATATATATATATATATATATATATATATATATATATATGTATGTATATGTATATATATATATATATATATATATATATATATATATATATATATATGTATGTATATGTATATATATATATATATATATATATATATATATATATATATATATATATATATATATATATATATGTGTGTGTATATATATATATATATATATATATATATATATATATATATATATATATATATATCGACTATAGTCTTCAAAACCATAAAATATTTAGTTTGTTCGTCTACAGAACATTACAATGTCGATTTCAGAACAAGCCTGTACGTGCCGTTTTCCCTACCTGTTGCCTAAGTTTATTTGCAATACGCATCGATATATTATGTTTCTATATTATGAATATTCGGCTACATCGGTAAAAACGCACAGCACTTTCCTAATGTATTGAAAAATGTTCACACCTCTAAAAAGATTCTCCCCACAAAAGTATAGAAAAACTGTATTTGTTTTCACTATTATGCTCAAAACTATAAACAAGGTATCTAATTGCGATATATCAGAAGATTATTTCCTAAATACTTTATCCACAAAATCAAACGTGCATTTTTGTAAAATTTGACTGACCAGGAGGGTGCGTCGAATCATGACCCTTCTGGCTATCAGTGTGACCGTTTGCCGCTCAGTGATCCTAAGTTTTCCAAGCGGATGTCGTTCCCTGAGCTGTAGGATCATACTTTAGCAATAATATATGGGTTCTCATAAGCATTTCTTTTATAACAGATAGTCAGCACAATATACTTGTGTTGGGAACAGGTTCGGCCAAACACTTCATCAACCCGGTAAGGGATCGCACTTCATCGCTAGGCAGGAACATGATGAAGTGGTGCTTGTGTATCCTCGCCTTCACCTTCCTGCAAGCCTCATTATCACAAGATGGAATTTTCTCCACGGCGCCGCTTAGGAATTATAGTAGTGGTAGCGACGCGTCTCTAGCACTGATGGTGGTGTCGGTGGTGGAGAGCCAAATGTACAGCTGTGACCTGGTGCTGGTCTGTAATGGCATCTATTGCAGACCATCCGTGCTGCAGGCTATTCTCAACCTCCCTAATGCTAAGCAGGTCTGATTTTAAAAGATGCTATGATTTTGTGTATTCTAAATACTATATGAATTAAATTCCTAAACATATTTTCCATTTCCTTTATAATTTTATATATTCATATATAATGTGTGCCTGTCAATATAGGGGGAGGGGAGAAATGAGTCACACTTTCCTTTCAAAAACCAATAATTCATCGCACACATTTTCAAGAACAATGAATTACTAAAATAAATGTTGGTTCAGATTCATTACTAATTTTACAAGCACACAATAGCAAAATCTATTTATGCCTATAACCATCTACCCAGCGCATTACTGTGGAAGTACTCAGCTTCATGTATTGTATATTGTTTAATCTGGCAGTTGATATCAACAGGAAAGACATTGATATCAAGTTAATTTATAAACCAGGTAGTGAAAGCTGACTCTGTGAATGATCTTTTGGTCATAAACTGGATTTCGTCAAAGTGTAGCGGGTACCTCATGTTAGTGGAGGATCCCAAGCCCCTCCTGACGCTGACAGCCTCACACCACCACGCCTGGGACTACTCCGGCAGGTGTGGTGATGCTGCCTTCTTCAACTCATGATGACGTGCATTTGTGAATTGGAATTAGAGTTGTATTATTGCTGTGTTTAGTTTTGCTACCTCATGGATATGAATAAATGTTGAGAGAAACAAGATTAAATACTTCATGTCTATAAATCTGACACTGCATGAATGTTTCAGTAACTAAAGTGTCTGTCAGCCTTCAGAACAATGGTAATGAATGCTTCCAATACTGAAGGAATGGAGTAGCAATTGGATATTATGTACAAGTTGAATTATTAATAGTATAATTAAAAGACAAAGCACAATATAATGGTTCATGTCGCTGATAGACAATAACATGACCAGGTTGTAATGGAATTATGGTTGGTTTCAATGTGTTTATGGAGTTAAAAAACTCTTGTACACGAAAGTTAAACTTTTTTCCGTGAGAATGTGTGTGTGTGTGTGTGTGTGTGTGTGTGTGTGTGTGTGTGTGTGTGTGTGTGTGTGTGTGTGTGTGTCTGTGTCTGTGTGTGTGTGTGTGTGTGTGTGTGTGTGTGTGTGTGTGTGTGTGCATATGCGTGGCTATTTCTGCTATTTCTGCTTTTTCTGCCATCGACTATTTCTGATATTTCTCTGATTGGCTATTCCTACTATTTCTGCAGGTATTTTGTGCTGAGTGATTCCCTGGCCGTCCTAGAGGCCTTGGCTAACACGAGGAACGGCAGAAAGACTGAACATCTGGCAGGAGCAGTGAAGGTGAGGGGACATGTGGCAGCAGAGGGAGAGGGAAGGAGAGGAATTTGATATTATTACAAAGGCCGTGACCCTCTCTGAAAACAGTCACGAAAGCATCTCAAGCTAAAGCCAGACTACAAAGAAGGAAGGTCACGTTGTTAGGGTTACGAGCTGATGATTATCCAATATGACCTCTTTTCACGCAGTGACCGTGTTCACCTACTAGATAACAGGTACGGAGCTAAGTTGAGGAGTTGTAACCTAGCCGGCTGGTAGTAGCGGAAGGACAGCTATCCTGCCTTCCTGCGTACTTGTGTGGTCTTGCATGAGCGGACACACATAAGTCCTACATTTCTCTGTGTTTATGTGTGTTGGGGGGGGAGGGGTACTTAGGTTTAAACCAAGAAGCTATTTGTTATTTTATAGATAACTTCTTAGCTGTCATTTTGCACATTATCCAGAGGAAAATCACATTTTTACAAAGTTTCGTTTAGTACTTTTAAAATCTGATGACGGAGATACACGCTTATAAAACGTAACAAATATAAGCGGTGTTCCAAATCCAATTTGGGGTGTTAACTTCTTTTCAACTATATATATATATATATATATATATATATATATATATATATATATATATATATATATATATGTATGTATGTATATACATATATATATATATATATATATATATATATATATATATATGTTTATTTATCTATTTATTTATTTTTCATTATTTATTATGGTTTCCCCACTCGGTGGCACTGTGCAGCATAAATGTTGCAGGATGGGCAGGATGGAAACTGGCGCCTTTACACAGGGCAGCTGTACTGGGGACCCGGTTTTGTTTCTGTCACCAGCTGGTACAAGAACACCTTCACTGTGGAGCCCAAAATCTTTCCTGACAAAGTGTCAGACTTGCGTGGTGCCGTACTAAAGGTAAGCTAAAACTGCCATCTCTGGACTTGGCAGTGTCTCTGGTATGTCTTAAATGTGCTGTATACTATAGAACATATTGACGTGTTTTACCATCATCATCATTTTCAACCATTACAAGTTTACTGTGTGACAAAACCTCTCCCACTTTCTCCCTGTATCATGACACTGTACCAATCTGTGCCAAGCGTTGCCTGCAAACTTTTCAGCAATATCTTTTAACCTGTTTTTTTTTTTTCATTACTGTGCCTACCATCACTTGGAACCCAATCTCTTTATCCATCTTGTGTCTGCTCATCCAGTCCCGTCATACTCATCTTCATGTATGTTTGCACAAACAGTGTGATGTCTTTTATTTGGATTGTTTTTTCATTCATGTTCCAATTTTTTGTCTCAAAATTACACTGACCTCTTCATAACACTTAGTACACTTTCTAGTCGATCTTTATTCATTTACTTAGTTTCAGCATTTGGCATCAACCGGTCGTGGTTACTCAATAGTCATAATTTTTGCATACTGGATAGGAACCTCTCAGGACATGGCTGTACTGTAAATCAATACGTTTTTCAATTTCGTCTTTCGTTTTATTTCTTGACGCAAATTATTCATCAACTTATTCCAGAATTTCACCTTCAATGTTGATGTTCTTTTGTGCATTAATGTTAACATTCGTTTTGTTCCAATGAATTCATAATCCTGTAAGATTTCCTATTAAGGAAAAATGCCCAATTACATATTTACTTTTTTTCTTTACCTCTCTTTCTCTTTCTTTATGTCTGCTTGCCTGTCTGTCTGTCTGTTTGTCCTTTCTTTTTCTTTTTTACTTTCTTTCGTTCTTCCTTTCTTTCTTTTCGTTGTCCAGGTGGTAACATTCCAATTTGAGCCCAGCGTCATGTACTACAAAGATGAGAGTGGGTCGCTGCTTTACCGCTACGGGGAGGACATCGCGCTCACTCAGGCCATTGGTGCCGCACTCAACTTCACTCCCGTCTTTGCTGAGCCGGCAGATGGTACTACATAACAGGAACAACGAACGTGTGTGTGTGTGTGTGTGTGTGTGTGTGTGTGTGTGTGTGTGTGTGTGTGTGTGTGTGTGATAAACGTCACCTTCCACATCATCTAAAAATCCTCCGTCAGTAAGTAAAATATTTTCTCCCCATCAGGAGAAAAACACCTTTGTGTGAGTTACATTCGTTGTTGTTTGTCTCTCTGTGTGTCTTTCTGTCTCCTATGATGCTGCCGACACTTTTTTTTTTCTTCTCTCTCTCTCTCTCTCTCTCTCTCTCTCTCTCTCTCTCTCTCTCTCTCTCTCTCTCTCTCTCTCTCGTCATCCCTCCCATTACACGTAAAGATTAACAAAGTACCTGTTTAGTATGAGTTTCTTCGAGCCACACATTTACGTTAATTCTAAAAACAGCTCAAATCAAGAGACCAATCGGCCCCAAACGAAAGTTATTAATTCAGTCAAATAATCGAGAAAGTGATCTGACACGAATATCTGGCGAATTTCATTGGTGCATTGTACTTGCTATCTATCTCGCGAGTGCTCCCCCTCCTCACGCTAAACACACACACATAGGACATTCTCTCTCAAGCTTCCCACTTTACTGTATTGCAGGTGATACGTGGGGAGACGTGCCGCAGGGCAATGCCTCATGGACAGGCAGCATGGGGGAAATACATAGAGACGAGGCGGACATATTGGTGTCCAACCTGTACGTGTCTGAGGATCGAAATGGTATTCTGGACTATAGTACGCCCTACAAGACGGAGGTAATGCATGCCAGGTGAAAGGTGATGTAAACGACAGCAGATAAATTAAACCTTTCATTTAACTATACAGTCCTAGAATTGTTTCGAATAATTTATCTTTTATCTCAAAAACCATATATATATATATATATATATATATATATATATATATATATATATATATATATATATATATATATCAAATCCCCTTTGAAAAGGTGTTGTCAAAACAAGGCATTTAGGGTTGAGAAACTTTACTCTTCCCTCCTCTTCTGGACCTTGTCTTTTCATAATCGAGAATACAGAGGAGGGGCTTCCCAAACCCTTCGCTCCGCCCCCTTGTGTCACCTTTTATGATCCGCAGAGAATTAATCAACAAACTAAATTAGTGAATTTTTTTCAAGTCAAAGCTAATTTCTATAAAGGAATGACTGTATATTAAGGACTGAGTCATTGGCACTACCCTTGAATCTATTGATGCCCTTACAAAAACCTGTCATGTATCTTCATACCCTCTGGGCTTCACTCCTTTTTAGATAATTTGTTTCTTAACGCCGACGGAACCTCCATTGCCTAGATGGCAAGCTCTCGCCTTCCCTTTCCATCCGTGGACATGGCTGGCCATTCTCATCGGTCTCATTGTGTCTGGCCCAATGCTGTATCTGCTTGCTTATGCCAGTGGCAAAATGTTAGTACGTTATGTCAACTTAATGTCACTTACAGAAGTTAATTACCAATCCATATTAATAGAGGAGTTCTTGACCATAAAGTGAAATCCAAGTGAGGTATACCTCCAAAAATGTTACCACCAACATTATATCACCTTGGCTTATTTCACTTAGCTTCTAAAGCAGTTGCCAAACACTCTTTGGTATAACTTGGAAGTGTCGACAGGCTTCGTCTCCCTACTGAAAAGTGACATAACATATTAAACTATTTTTTCAGGTGACTTAAGCTCGTATGTTTGTATTATCTACTTACAACAGTTATGTAAATACATTATATAAGTAAAAAGTGCGAGACAACTTCATTACTTTGTTTGAAGGCGATCTGAGCTCCGTCTCCTAATATCTTGCTTATCTTGTTATCTCCCACCTTTTCTCATGGTTACTGTTTTTTTCAAACTTGCTAATTACATACCACAAGACTTCCCATTTACTCTCATTTTAATCTGTCCAGCATACTAATGCATAGGTTAGTATTATTTTCATTCTTTCTTCCCTTTTATTGCCAAATGTGCAAGTCTCCAACCTCTCTCCAATAAATCTTAATTGTAGATCTTTCAATTTGGACTCCTCAAAACGAAGTGTTAAGACACGGTCATGAATGCAAAAATAAACTGATGAAACAAAAATATCAGAGTTGGTTGAGTGTCTAATAATACATTTGATTCTTTAGAAATATTATGTACACTTTAGAATTACATAACTAGATATTGGAATGAGTGTTCTATGTTTAACTATATTTTGTAATAAAAATTTAAAACTAAAAAATTATATAAGTAAAGTTAGTTATGTTTTTTTCTATCATATCTTATTGCCAAGGATTATATCACTTTACTAATGTCTGCATGTCAAATCTACCTTCAAACTAGGAAATATCAACATTGATTTCTTTTCCAATTTCTTGGAGAAGTGACTTAGATTGACTTCTATCTTAACTTTATCCTAGTTTGATACATGTTGTGCTTATAGTGGTAAGGAGAATAAGAACTTGAGCAAGCTGAGCTTCAGTTGGTATTACACCTTTGGGCTCCATTTCTGCGAGCCCCAGGATTCTGTCCCCTACATGACAAGTACCCGTATATTTGTCATTTTCCTGTGGATATACACCATGATCCTGACCATTGCATACTCGACCAACCTAACAGCTTTCCTGTTGGTGAGGAAAACCCCGGATCTTATCGAGACAATTAAAGACCTTTACGAGTCTGGACTCGAGGTGGGAGTAATTGGAAGCATACTCATGAAAGGCATTGCTTCAGCTAGTGATCCTAACCTGAGGGTAAGTGATAACATTTATTTAATATGAAACAATGCCAGCCAAAAGATAATAATTGTTAAAAACTTAAAATCCTACACACTCCAAATGTTTTTTTTTTCTATAACAGCCAGATTGAGTAAATAATGTGACCCTTATGCGCACTGTGTATCTTTTGTAAGGTCACTGCGCTCCCCACTAATATTACATTCAGGTCATAACATCATTTCTTTGTATATACTCAAATTTCTGCACATGCTTTGTTGCAAGTACTTGCCATTGCACGTCTTATGCTTACTACACTTATCCCACTTTCTTATACGGTATCACAAATATGGTCCTGTCCCAACCCTTACGATCACCTTCCTCCACACCCAGTTAAGCTTACGAATACAAGTACTTTTTAGTTTAGATCCAAAGCATTTTCACAATTCAATGTACTAATTATTTACCTTCTGTACAGGGTTTGACCAAAGTTTTGAAAGAATACTACTATCAAAAAGACATTTTCGAGCGTGTGTTGGAGGGGAAGGCAGTGTTCTTGCAGAGTCGTAGCTATACTGAGTTCCACCTCACCACGCGGTACACCACTCTGGGTGTACCTAGGATGAGGTTCATGAAGGTTACTCTACTACTTCATAACAAACACAACATCAACTTTTATATACCAATGCTGATACATATTCACTTATCCGAATCTAGACAGTTTAAATTGATTGGGTAGAAAGTCATTCGGATTACCAATCATTCAGAAGACAGAGGGAAAGTTAAGGTTTCTGTGCATTATGTCCGTGCCTCTCAATTATGAAATTATACTGAAATGGATTCATTGTTGTCTTTTCAGGAGTGTTTTGCGCCCTTCAGCGTCGCCATGGCTCTGCAGAAACATTCGCCCTTAAAGAGAACGTTTGATAATGTCATCATGTGGGTGACTGAGAGTGGCTTGCTAAGACGCTTCTTCCTCCAGTCCCTCTGGTTGGCTGCCACGACCAAGGTTTATTTACTATTCTCCAACACTACACTAGTTGCTATATATATATATATATATATATATATATATATATATATATATATATATAGACATATATATATATATATATATATATATATATATATATATATATATATATGTCTATATATATATATATATATATATATATATATATATATATGTATATATATATATATATATATATATATATATATATATGTATGTATATATGTATATATATATATATATATATATATATATATATATGTATATATATATATATATATATATGTATATATATAATATATATATATATATATATATATATATATATATATGTATATATATATATATATATATATATATATATACATTATATATATATATATATATATATATATATATATATATATATACATTATATATATATATATATATATATATATATATATATATATATATATATATTCATACATATTTATATTGATCAATAAACATAGTGTTACGGCACACCCCCCTTTTTCACTTCCCCTCCAAGGCAGGGTGTCGCCAAAACACGTTACCTCTCCTTAACTGAGGTAACGCTCTCCTGGGGCTCGTGTAGCGGGGGTTGGCGAGACGAGGAAAGGGGTGTTTTTACACAAATCACACACAACCACACTATTCCTTTCCTGGTGGTATATTTACAAACAACACGCTTACAGGGTACAGCACAACATTACAGACTCAGGGCACAAAGAGTTCTCCACAAGAGGTTCACCCAGAACACACAGCCTCCACAAGTCCACACACAGCAGCCTCCACACAGCCATGCTGGCCACCCACCCCCCTCGCGAAGGCGAAACCTAAGGAAGCAAGGGCGCCATCTCCGGCCACCCTCTCCACTTCCCTCCAAGGTACCACGCCCTTCACGCGTCCAGGAGTCAGGCCACAACCTCCACACAGCCAGTCAGCCACTCCCTTAGTGAGGACAGGCCTAAGGAAGCCAGGGATGCCATTTCTCCGGCCACCCTGTCCACTTCCATCCAAGGCCCTCTGTCTCTGTCTCTCTCACACTCCTCACTCTCTCACTCCCTCGCTCCTTCTCCTTCCAACAACCAGCCACGTCTCTCAAACACACCCCACCACGACTGCGTATCGCCGAAAACACAGATACGTAGGTCACCGTATCTTGACACCTGTCAACCCTCACTCCCCAGGGAGGCCTGAGTGACCCACCGCTCCCTGCCTCCACACAACTACACTACACAATAACTACACTGCTACAACACTATTTACATGCTAAATGCGTCGCCGCAACAATAGTTTGCAAATCTGATAGACCTATTCTCCACCCATGCATAAAAACTTAGATGTCTAGTACCCTTCCTAAGCATAATTGAATCACATTATACTTACGCTAATGATTGACGCGTCACAGCATGATTCGGTTGAAGAGTGAGCTAAATGAGGGACAGATATACCCACAAGGTCCCACAGTCTTTTAACTTTTTTCACTTCTTGAGTTATTAAGTGGGTTTCTTCGTAAAATTGATATCATAAGCCTGGAAGAAGAATCACACCCGAACGCGTATTTACACACCGGTATTATTGCAGTTTCAGACAATACAGCACACATAACTATAAACTGTCTCAGGGTCTAGATGACCCTGGCAACTGAACGATAAAGGACACACAGCACGTCGATGTGTTTTTTTTTTTTGTCTTCCGTGTTGTGATGATCAGCTGACTGATCCAAGATGGCGGCGCACCCTTTTCGTGGGCACCCTTATCGCCGTGGAAAAAACTTGCTG
This sequence comes from Metacarcinus magister, assembly GCA_029783475.1. NCBI lineage: Eukaryota > Metazoa > Arthropoda > Malacostraca > Decapoda > Cancridae > Metacarcinus > Metacarcinus magister. The sequence continues at coordinate 6,166,135 of JAPQNM010000045.1, read as the reverse complement.
ATTAACATATAATAGAGTCTGGAGCAATTATAGCTGCAGTAAATGCAGTATTTAGATGGCTAGAAGATGTGAGGAAATAAAAGAAGCCGTAAACTCCTGTGAGCGTGGTGATATTGCGTAGATGATAGTGTGGCTGGTAAATTTCTAGTTCCTCCCAATGCACTTGGATGTAAATAACACACTTTTCGTATAAATATTGATCCATTTCGAACGATTTTGACATTCATTTTCGTCGCAAATGCATATCTAATAAGACATCCCCATCAACCCCCAACAATTCTGGGGACCTGTGGGAATGCGGGGTTCTTGGGGGAAGACAAAATATAATGATTGTCAGTAAGTAGTTTGGTAATTCTGCATAACTACTGCTTCGATATAAATATGAGGTCGTACATACTATACATAGTGTACTTAACACATCTGTAAAGGTTTCAGGCGGTGCTAACCATTACTTAGCTGGTAAAGCATCTTTCAAGTTAGGTTAGGTCATGGGGTAGAATTTTACATCTTCACCGAAATAAATTGTCTGCAACGCGTCCAACTTCCTATTGTTGGCCATAGAGAACATTTAATAGCTTCTAAATTAACCTAGGTAAAGATTCGAAAGACGACCCAGTCTGTTTTTTGGACAAAACAATTTTTTTCTGATAAATTTTGATGTGTTTTGAATTAATCTGATGTTTGTTTGTTATGCCATGCATTTTTTTTCCCAAGGTAAAAATTGCCACAAAAAAGTCAGATTAATTAAAAACCATTAAAATCAATAAGAGAACAAATTTCTTTAAATAAGCCTAAGTAAACCTAATTAAACCTAACTTAACCAAAGCAAACCTAATTAAACCTAACCTAACCTATCTGAACAAGTATCTAAGGTTGAATTTGCAGTGCATTACAAAGTTAGTGAGATATCGAGTGGGTCATCTTAAGAATCTTGACCTGGTTTGGTTATGTAAGGGTAGATTTAGTTAGGTTAGGCTTAATTAGGTTTGCTTAGGTTTAATTAAGTTTACTTAAAGCAATTTTTCTCCTATTGATTTTGATGGTTTTGAATTAATCTGACTTTTTTGTGGCAATTTTTACCTTGGGGAAAAAAAATTACCTGGCATAGCAAATAAACATCAGATTAATTCAAAACACATCAAAATCTATCAGAAAAAAATTTGCTTTGTCCAAAAAACAATCTGGGTCGTCTTCCGAATCTTTACCTGAACCTAACATAACATAACCTAAATTAACCAAACCTTAACCTACATTGACAAATAACAGAACCTTGTTCAAACCAAACTAAACTTTACTTTTCGAAGAGGTCTGACAGAAAACATTGAATATCTCACAAACTAAGAATTTGCGACGGAATTTTAATTAAGAAAACCTTTTCAAAATGCAACAGGTAATGCAAAAATACAACCCTGAATTCTCTAGAGCATTCTAATGAAGATGTAAAATAATACTGGTTATGGTTAGGTTACATTAGGTTATGGTTAGATTAGGTTTGGTTGGGTACAGTTTGGCTCGGTTAGGTTCGGTTATATAAGCTTTTTATATTTCATTACCCAAAAGTTAGGCATTTCACTCTAGATTTTTTTCCGGATTGCCATATTAAAGCCTGAATCTAAGTCAATTACTCGAAATCAATTGCTCGAGAAATAATTTCTCAAACTATCAATTGCTCAACAGTAAATTGCTCTAAATAATAACCTAACCTAAATAGAAATGTACCCGTTCTTGATTTTAACTGTTCAATTAACAATAATAAAGTTGTATTTCTTTATCTTATTTTTGGATATTATTCATTAAACTAACTTTTTTCGAGCAATCTACCTTTCGAGCAATTGATTGTTCGAGATATTATTTTTCGAGCAATTTACTGTCGAGCAATTGATTTTGAAAAATTTACTGGATACCTTATGGCCTATATTTGATTATAATGACGAGCACCACCTGAAACCTTCACAAATGTGTTAAGTACACTATGTATAGTATGTAGGACTTCACATTTCTATTGATATCGTCCTAGCAGTAGTTGTGTAGATTTACCAGCAGTTTCGAATACATTTAATGAGCTTTATTTTTTCATATATTTATTTTCTAAGTGTGATCTGAAGGATTACCTTACCCAGAAGGTGATCCCAGCATTGTACATCATTCTTGGCAACTCACCCAGTCTTTTCAGGTGTCCAAACCATCTCAGTATTCATATCAAATTATTGTTGTAATTTACTTAGAAAATAATGTCTTTTAAGGTAAACATGATAGAAAACCAAGAACATTTATTGACTTGTAAATACAATCTATTAGATTATCTTAGATTATAAACAAACATTCAAGACATAAACCCATATACATTAATGAATACAAGTATGTAAAGGTTTGGGAGACTGCATTGTGTAAAAATTGAAAATGAAAGTAGCTGAGGAATAATATGGAGATAACATTAGTGTCTTCTCCCGAGGTTAATACTTACGTCAGATATAATTAAGGTATGTTCCTATCAAATTTGTTATTTTATGTCGCCTCTATCTGTATATAGACAGTTAGGTACAGTAGGTGTTGTGTTATTAATAGATAGTCGGGTCTTAGGGCGTTTCTTGACCGTCTGTTGTAAGACGAATTCCTTATTACCGAGACGGCGATATTAAACAACGTCTTACTTCATCATATATACGAATGTATTGACTTCACTGTCTTAATTACTTATTCTATAACTTCAAAGGATCTTAGTGCATTGTTCCTGGGTGAACCTCAGTCTCTGACAGATAAGAAAATTAGCTTAAACGTCTCCGACAGTGGAAATCTAAGATTCTGCGGCTACTTCCTCTGGTCGCCTTGCAAAATGTAAACAAAAAACCCCCCAGTCTCAGTCCAAGTCCCCTCGGCTGATGCTCTGGCTGATCAGCCGAAGCTCGGCTGGCCAGCGAGGCTCGGCTGACTGTTCGCGGCGTTGTGATTGGCTGAGCTCGGCTGTGTATCATTGCGGGGCGTTGTGATTGGCTGAGCTCGGCTGTGTAACATTTGCGGGAGTCGCCACCGAACGGGCCCACTGTTAGGAGCATTTCTAGCCCATATTACACTATCGGAAATTAATAATTAATATAGGAAATTTCTTTGACTTCTATGGAAATTTCCTTAGACTTTTTAGTCCATATTGGTGAATGTTTTGTTATATTATTGTCATTATTATGAAGTATTATTGCAGTTATGAAGGTTAGGTTAGGATATTGAACCAGGTTTCTGGTTGTGTTTGGATGTGTCCCAGTACGGGGGTCCAGGGGGGGCTGCGCCCCCCCGATTAGAATAGGTTTGTCGTGTTTGCTAAATTAAGGGAATTTTTAGGGAATTTCCCTAGATTTTCAAAGTCCATATATCACTCATATATGCCGCCCCCCCAAAAAAAAAACAATTCCCCACAGCCCCCAAACTTGCTTGAGGGGTTGGGGGGTGTGTGTAGAGATAGGGAATATTGTCTGAAACTGCAAATTTACCCACACACCTTTCACAAGGGCGATGCAGCAGTGTACTGGCTGGAACTTGTTGTTGTTGTTGTTGTTTAAAGTTTATTGATACCAGAAACATAACATATACAAGAAAAATAAACATGAAAATTTACAATAATAATAACAATACATAAATACAATAATAATTATTGGTATACAAAGCGGCTTATGGTGAGCCACCCGTGGCTGGTTTTGTTCTCTTAAACGGTTGGAGGGTTGTTGTCCACCTAGCTCTCGTCATCCTCCATGTCGTCGTAGTTGATCCATGCGAGTTCATTGTAGCCAGGGAATCGAGGCATGTATTTCAGTGGCCTGTCGACAGGGAGGAGCCCAGGAAGGCGCATGTCGGCTCTAATCACACGCCGCGCTACAGACAACGCAGGCTCGTGCGAGCTCCGCTCCTGCTTGGCCCACTGCTCCTGCTCGTACAGGTAGGCGTAGTTGGTCAGGAAGCGGACCAAGTCCGCCTCACTGAAGGTGAAAGTGTTCTTTATGACGTCCGTACTGGTGGTAGCCACCTGGGGAGGTGGCACACCAGCAGCAGAAGTCTTCTTCACGGGGGGTCGGCTGGACTCCTCCCCCTCCTGGGGGAGTGGTGGATCCTGCCGGGCTGTCTTCCTCCTCATCCTTCTTTTGCGTCGCCTACTTCTCCCTGGCGTCGGCTGACCCCTGGGAGTGGGAGGCGGTGCAGGCTGCGGTGGTAGTGGTATGCGAGGCTTCGCCTCGCGTTGCCGTGATGGGTTCCTGGCGACCTGTTGAAGCCGTGATGGTTCGCCAGTGATCCTCTGGAGTCGTACAGGGCAGCGGCGGTTCCAGGCGTGGTGCCTGTCACCACAGTTGGGACAGCACGGGGAGGGCCTTTCACCCTCACTGCGAAGGCGCCGAATGCAGTCCCTTGAAGCGTGGTCCCCACTGCAGACTCCACATAGGTCCTTCTCCCAGCTGCACTGGCGTTGATAATGACCAAACGCCTGGCACCGGAAGCAGCGGACGGGCTCAGGAATGAACTTCCTGCAGTCGAACCTCCCGAAGCAGCCAAGGTCGAGCGAGGCGGGAACAGGTCCCCGCAGCGTCAGCAGAACTTGGCGGGTGGGGAGGCGACGTCCATGTCCGGCGTTGTGGGTGCACCGCTCAGCTGTTAAAACAGCAGGGTGCTCCTTCACCGGGTCCAAGGGCAGGGCGGTGGGGTAACCCTGAAGGACACACTTACGCGTGACCTCCTTCGGCAGCAGGACGATGCCTCGCGGCTGTCCGGCTGCTACCTCCTGCAGTGTGGTGGCGTGGCTCCAGTCCGCTCCTCAGATGAAAAAGTCTCCCGTGCGGGAGACTTCCACCTTGAGAAGGATCTTGAGCTCATCCTCCAGCCACCTGATGACCGAGTATGGGTTGTCGTGGTTCTTGTGCTCAGCGATCCTCCAAAAAGATGGAGTGCCCTGAGCAGCAGGGGGTTCAGGGGCATCCCTCCGCCTTTGACGCTTCCTCCGCACAGGGATGAAGCCGTTGTCGTCGGCGGGGTACTCAGGGGGCCTCTTGGGAGTGGCCATGGCGGGAGAGAACTCGACCGCAAGTGGACCAGCGAGAGAGCGGGGAGGAGGTGCTCTCTCTGGGGTGGCTGGGTGAACTGCTGGCTGGAACTATGACCTGGGAATAACATGATCCCTCCTACCTCCTCCCCCCCCCCGCACACCATTCCTCCCTCTCCCTTACTCTGTAATTGCCAAATTTCATATTTCATATAAATTTTAAATGAAAGCATTTTTTTTCTTCATATGATAACATCTCAATTTTAGCAGGTATATTGTTACATAAGGGAAGCCAACTACAAAAGAGAGCTAGCTGCTTCAATTGAACAAAAATATAAGTGATAGTTATGCTATTATAGTTTTTTTGTTTCTCTCTATCTCTTTCTCCAAAATGGAATGGGCCTTTTCACTGACTTTGTTTTACATATAAAGGGTTGCCAGTCTGTGGCAAAATAACCCAGGTTAGATAATTGATTTACTCTGTGAACGAACGAGTCAAAACAAAATCAGTAACTTTGCTTATGGTATCACCAAGGCAAGTAACTTTGATCCGGTTTTCCAGATCTTACATGACACTTCAAACCATGAAAAATGTAATTAACATGTTAGGAGCTTATCAGATATGACTTTTATTTAATTCAACTTCCATTAACCTATATTGCAGTAAAGCATTGAAGATCCCTTCCAATGAAAAGCACCCAATTATGAGGCAGTCACTAAGACCCTCCCGCGCATGTTGGGAGGCTGATCGAACCCTATCTTGTGTCTCGTTGAGGAAACGTGATGTCAAATTAAACTACTGGTTATATTCCTATAGTCTACGTAGATCTTGCAGACTAGTAAAACCAAGAATTTTACCTACAAGATACCTTACAAAGAAGATGATAACTTAATTAAGTTAATCTAATATATGTATTTCTTAAGAGATGGTGCATGCACATTTAACACTTACATCCGAACATTTTTTTTTTTCATCTTAAAAAGAAGAAGTATTGGAAAAATGTTAAGTCTGGAAATAAATGATATATATATACCATTCTCATCTACACGTGTGAGATGTTGATCGGAAATCACGCCGCAAAGCTTATTTCCATTCTCGTAACGTACATTCCTGAAATTTCAAGCATGTCATTCTACAACTTTACAAATCTAAGTAAATTAATTATAAAGTTGTATACAGATTGCATAATGAAATATTGTTTTTGGTTCCCACAGGAATATGGAGGCAGTGATGATGAGGCGCGGCCAGCACAGGAGGCAGTAACACCTCTCAATCTTGACCACATGCAAAGTATTTTCTTCCTGGCAATTGCTGGGTGGACCTTTAGTGTGTTGTTCTTTTTATTTGAAAATGTGAAAGCAGCCTTGCAATCCTAAGGTAGTTATTTTCTCTGCATGGCTGAATTTTGAGAATAATAAATTACAAACATGAATAAAATTATAAGGTTCATTGCAGTCTTATCAATAAATTTCCATTCCTGTATCTTCCAAGACATTTTTGCAAGAGGATGATTACCACACAGTAATCTGTATGAATTAGTCCACAGATAAACTAATTTTCTCATCCTCTTTGCCCTAATCTTATTGCCACTTTTTCGTTTTGGCTCCAGACCAAAAGCATTAGAAAAGAACAAGGAAATTAGGACATTTCATTCTTATACAACTAAGCAGATGAAGCTCATACCTGCAGATACCAAGGATGGAGTTCCAATAACCATGTGATTAGAAGGGAACAAAACCCATCAATACCTGTACATGTGTATAGTAAGTACTTTTGAGGTATTGAGGAATGGTAATCTTCAGCGATTGGAAGGAAAGGTAATATTGAGGGTTTTCACTGAAGTAATGATGATGTAAATAAGTAATGCCAGTGTTCGTAGTGATAATGAGAGACCTACGAAAACTGTTACTGAACTATAAAATGTTAAAATGATACTGAAAAATTATGTAATATGTGATATTTAATAAGCAGAGGAATACACACATACACACAAACAGACAGTACACCGAGTCAAGAGACTGAGATGAATATACCAACCTAACACATATTTACAATGATCGCACTAGACAACCCAGAAGAGCATCAGGAAACATACTAATGCACCGACGATGCGTCATGACAAACAGTAAGTCACAAACAAATTAAAACATCTGTATTGTATTGTATTGTAGTAGTACCATAAATTTGGTGAGATGTTTGTCAAAATAGTATGTGTTCCTTATTTGTCACCACCCTAACTGCTCAAAGCAAAATTTACAGCACTGTAAGAGGTGCCGCCTAGTGTGGTGGGTGCCCCATCTGTTCTGCCTACATTGATGAGGGGTATTTTTGCATTATTTTTCTTGTGAAGGACTGACACACCAGCACTCCAGGTGTAATTTGGGTGGACGGAAACTCCCGAAATGCCAGTGTTTTTTTCCAAGGAAATAAGTGTCAGTTTGTTGTTGTTAATCTCCAACAGACAATCTGCACCGATGTCTTGCTTAAGTTTCACATCTAAACATCATTGTATATCTTTTATTTGCCAGAATTTCTAACTTTGTTTGATAATTATGTAACATGAATGGAAAATATAGCTTATGTATATATATATATATATATATATATATAAAAGAAAAATTAGAGTTTATCTCATGATGATACATCCTAAAAGAAAGACAGTGTAAGTAGTATTTGGTTGGACACTTGGATGGTTGGCTCAGCCCGTGGTGGAGTTGACAGAATTTCCAAGAAGCTGCCATGGGTCAGGCTTGAACTCGCCAACTTTATGTCATGAGCTGAGCACTATACCATAGAGCCATCTGGCCCACTACGCCACTGAATACATATAGATAAGAACGTAGTATCCACTCAGCCACTACCTCTAATATGCTGAAAAAATGGCACAATATACTATGTTGCATTGTATGTACTCATCTGGGAAGCACATCATAACCAAATCTGTTAACTAGTAATTAATATACACAAAGGAAAGGAAATGAATACATTAGTATCTTCTCGTATTTATTCCTTTATATGAATGCAAAATACATTAATCACATTACAAAATGGATGGCTTCAAGAGTTTTAAACTATGGACACAAATAACAGTGTCTGGTCCTTATGTATAAATCAAATCTCTTAAATGTGAACATCCAGTCAAGTTGCAGGACAATACTTGCTTTTCAGGGGACCGTAGGCACATCTTAGACTATCAATTTAATCATCCAAACTTTGATAATTATAACCATTTTGTAGATTGTGTGAAATCACTGGTAATGCAAAGTTCAATCGTCATTACTCATACATAAGAGCTTCACTACAAAGGAAGAACTACATGTGTGTATTTCATTGAAGTTCTCAAGGAAGGTGGTAACTCACACAACATGTCATTATGGCATTTCACAATACAAGTTTTTCCCTACTGGGCCAGTTCATGCATAGTTAAATTTGATCCCCTGAGGAGCAAATAGTGATTCTTGTTAAAATTTCTAGATACACTGGACATAAACTCTATACGAGGTAATATAACTTCAAATACTAATGTATGCAGGCAATGGGGACAGATTACCTATTTCCTATTAGAGTTAAGGCTCTTTCTTACATCATAGGGAAAAGCTTGCTCCAAACTGCAGAAAATTAAAAATGAAACTATACCAAACCTGGTTAGTGTCACCAGGAGGAACTACAAGTCAGTATGAAAAAGCCAATGATACAACTTAACAATACTTTCTTCTTAGATGGCTTTGGAGCCCACAAAAAGGGATACTCAACATCTTGCAAGTGTTGAGGGGCAGGCTTAATAAGATGTAAAAATAAACAATAATTTGTAACAAAATATGTGCTGCATGGAATGTCTACTTGACCTACAAAAGCAGGGATGACAGCAATAACTCATTCTCAAACAATTAGCCAAATCACACCTTGTGAAAGTTATCCAAGGGCTTTGAAACCTAAATAGATTCAAACAAAGCTGAACACAAACTATTCTATTTCTGTTATTAGTTTAATGTCATAGGAGCATGAAAAAAAATAATAAAATAAATAAAATAACAAAATAATAAAAAAGAAGTGAAATATTCATGTGGGAAATTGGAATTGCTCATTCCAAATGACTAAGAAGGGGAGGGAACCTGCTGGAGAACAATGAAGTTGTGGCGAGTGTCCTTTGTCTTTCTTAAAAGTGGTGACAACGATACCTTTGTACACGGACAATGGCTTCAATTATCAGGTACAGACATACAAACATACTAGGAAAGTACCTTAGATGTTAACTTAACTGATTGATCTCAGCAACACTTTTCAATATATTCTCTCTATGGCCTGTGCATACAACCTTTCCTCTTCATCAAATATAGCCGATTTTCTCTACATGTATGTAGTATGTTTACAAGGCAAAGAAATCATAGTCTACTACATAGTTAAAAAACCTGCTATGACCTCCCTCAAAACCAATATCGGCTAAGTAAACATCTTAAATACATCCCATGGAAAAACAGGAGCTAAAGCAAAGGGCAGGATAGCCTCTACGTGAAGGGCACAACATCTAACAGTTAGGGTCTTAGCACAGGAGTTAAGGCAGGAAATATTACTACAACCCTCATGAAAAGAAGCTCTGATTGCAAAGGGAAAGATATCTAGTAGTTATTAGTTAGAGAGGTATGAAAGGTCAAGAAACAGTGTGTTCCTCATTGAGGAGGACAATTAAGAAGAGCAGTGGTGAGAACCAGGAAGTAAATGGTAGAAGTAGTACTGATGGGTTAGATGACAACATTTATTAGTAATCCATATGTAGAATAACATGAAACAAATATTATGACAATAAATTGTACAAAAATACATCAGTGATTACTTTGGAGCTAGTTTATTTAGTCAAATACCTGAATATTCATAGTTTATTAGTGGACGTTAGACTTCCAATATGAAGTCTAAATATTTATGAATTTCCCCTTCCTCAGATATCATTCTTTTCACATGATAAAAGTAGAGAATCTACAATTGTATTAAGAGATTATAAGAAAATCAAAATATGTAATTCTGATATTAACTGAAACACTGCCTTAAGTAAAAAACTATACAGGTTATGTTTTTTGATTAACAGTTACTTCAATATATTGGATGGAATCCTAGCCGTCATCTGTGAGGTCATTCCATCAACAGTGCTCGTAATTTCCTTATCTATACCATCACTGAAGCAGGTACAATCAACCAAATTGCACTCATTTTGTGCTTCAAAGAAGTCCCCCAAGCATAGTTACAATCCTCACAAATTAAATTTATTTGGCATTATCAACACCCTATAAAAAGAAATGCAAATTGTGGCATTCTTTACCCATCTCGGCTTGGCAGAATACTACTGCAACTCTGACACTTCAGCAATGATCCGCTAAAGTCCTATGTCAAGAGCCTTACCAGCAAATGGAAAGGCTTGTATCTTTTAATCCTAGAGTAAACATTCTACAGCACTTGTGTTAGAACTCTTCCAAACAAGTCCCTAAGTCTAGTGGTTTAGCTTTTTTGCAATAAGTGTTTTAATGTGTATCTACTTCATCAATATGAGAATCTGAAGATGGCTGGACTTACTGCTGGTGCTTAGTATCTGCGGCCAGTCTGACCTCCAAACTCCCTCACGCTGTCAAAATAACAATTTTAAAAGGTAACAATTCAGGTTATCTATCATTAGGTTCTATATTGATCTTAGGCAGGCTACTTATATAGTGAGATGCCTGTAGAGATATAGGTCTAGCCGCGACAATTACCTAGTCTGCTCCTCATAGTCACCACCCTGGTAATGCTGCCCTCCATACTCCAGCACACTGCAAACAAAATAAAACTCAACATTATCAATGAAACTTAACACACACACACACATCATATGTAGACAAAATTTGTCTAACTTCTTTAATTTTGTTACAAGGAACCACCACTATATCACTGATTGACATTTTGTTGTAGTTCTAAACTACCTTCATATATGATGAATGAACATCAAACTCCTTATATTATATCAACCATGTACATACATTTAATTAATCATCCTAAGCATATGTAAATAATTTATCATTTAAAATCATCCATCCCTAAGATTAACTATGGCTATGTTATGGAAGTACATCGTAATCTATTTATATTTTGTTCAGAATCTAACATTCCTATCCAAGCATTTAAATCCAAAGGAGCATCAACAACCCTGAGTAGAAATTGGATCAGCAACAGCAGCATGGTAGTAGGTAGCATCAGCATCAGCAGAAGTAGTGGTAGTAGTAGCAGCATTAGCAGAATCACCATCACCAAGTAGTCTTTGTCATGCAGGTTAGTGACTGATGCCGTAGGAGGATTAGTGATTTTTTGTTATCGAACACCAAACAACAAAATCACTAGTCTTCCACACTGCATGAGCCTGATGTTAGTTGAAAGTTGTGCTGAGTTGTTAGTAGCCATGTTAGTTGAGGCAGCATGTTAACCATTAACAGAAAGAAGGACCAATGAAGATGCCTAACCAAGCTATTGTTATGATGGTAATTAATGAAATGATATACCTATGACTTACTGACGGCACTTAAGGATGAGAGAATAACATTTAATGGTAAGTAATGGAATGGAAAGGAGATGTGAAATGTTATGAGTAGAGCTCCATTAAGCATGAAAGTTAGGAAGCTGTAGCAGGACCAAAAGTATGACACCCTGTACTATGTATGTAGTGTATGTGCACTCCTATAATTCATAAGGTACTGCAAACCACAACATAATAATATTGTACACAGCTTGGTTTTGAATACGTCAAATTTATAATATGATACTAGACTGATCTGACATGGTCAACCTGTTCCTGAGAGTTCCTACGAGGTATGGAGATCAAGGATACAAATAAAATTCATTACCTACTTTCATTAGGTCCTCCAGGATCTCTACCAAATAAACCCTCACTGTGCATTTCAAGTTTAACAAAGCTTTGCGGGTGAAGTGATGTTCACAAGACTGATGTTACTAAGCTTACCATCATGATTTCTGTTAATTCAACATTCCTCCTGCTGCACACTTACAAACTCAACTAATAGATATATTAGAGGTGAGTGTTAAATAAGAACTCTTAGGATGGATGTAATGATCCCACTATACTTCAATATTATAAATAAACCGATGCTTTCTGTTTCTAAGATAAGGTATTTCTTGGAAATAAACTCTCATCAATTGTACAAGAATCGAGTCTTACGCTATTCGATCCTGCCCATCGGCCACACCCCTAATTATTTATTAATCTTGATTGGCAGCAGCAGCAGCCAATCACGGTTAAAGGAAAGGTACAATAATGAAGGCCATGAACTCCGTCCCACAACCATTAGCAAAACTTGTGTTACACGCAATCTGACAGACTGAGCACACTTTGCAATTCTAGCATACAACTATGCCACCCACCCACATGAAGAATCAGTTAGGGGCAAAATTCTAGTTTTATTTGAACATGAAAACCGGTATAAAGCCATAAATGTGTGTTTCGAGATTTGCTCACACTCCCAGTTAAAATGAGCAGATATTCCAAAGGCAATATCTGTGGTAAAGGAAGGTTGAAGACATCACTTTTGTTGTTACACTCTGTAGGTTATGATTTCCTTATGTACTGTAATATATATATATATATATATATATATATATATATATATATATATATATAATATATATATATATATATATATATATATATATATATATATATATATATATAATATATATATATATATATATATATGTGTATGTGTGTGTGTGTGTGTGTTTACCTAGTTGTAACATACAGGAAAAGAGCTATGCTCGTACTGTCCCGTCTTCAAATCTACTATTATCCAGTTTGATTTTCAAATCATGAATATTTCTTGCATTATCACTTCTGCATCAAATTTATTCCAGGCTTCTGTGTGTGTGTGTGTGTGTGTGTGTGTGTGTGTGTGTGTGTGTGTGTGTGTGTGTGTGTGTGTGTGTGTGTGTGTGTGCGCGTGTGTGTGTGTGTGCGCGTGTGTGCGTGTGTGTGCGTGTGTGTGCGTGTGTGTGTGCGTGTGTGTGTGTGTTATACATCCTCTATTACAGTAAGCCAGGTGAGGATGGATGCCAAAATTAAGACAATATAAATCATAACTTAGTAAGGTACTTTGAAGATGTTTACTTAAACACTTTGGGAGAAATCTAATAAAAAAAATGAATGCAAAATCTGTTATTACAAAGAAGTTAATTTTGCCCCTACTGGAAATAGTCTCCCACAAAGCTGTTGCATTCAAGGGAAAGTACTTTATCATTACATAGTTTTGTAACTAAAATTTTTAGCAACAAGAAAATACAATTAGTAATACCAGTAATAACGACTTTCAACAGAATACATACAAGCTACTACCAATGAACTTTGTATCAGATAGACATACAGTAGTATACAGCTAAAGTTCAAGAGAAGAAAGGGATTGCATTTTGCTTATAAGCAGCATCAACATATCACATACTGATAACATTGAACATAACAGCCTATTTTCTACAACACATAATTCACATACATCTTTACTCAGCATATACATGAGACCAAGTAAATTTCATACAAAATATATAATACAAGCCTTCCTTTTGTTAGTATGGATGTTAATATGAAGTATGATGAACCACATTAAACCATCAGCTTGGAGGACAGAAAGTATGTTGTAGGTGCAATGAAGATGATATTATGCCCTTACAAGAGATCCTGTTCAAAGGTTGTGCTGAATTAGTATAAATGTTAAGAAAATACATGTTAAATTCTGCAGGAAAGTGTTCTTACCTCTGCTGGAGTAGGTACTGGGCATGTTTGATCTGTGGGTCACTCCCATTGATGGTAATGATGCGGTCATTAGTACCCGGCCGGGAATCCTCAATGGAAATTGTGGCTCCAGAGTCTGAACGGATCTTGCGGATCCTTGCGCCTCCCTTCCCAATGATAGCCCCGGCTGCATCCTTGGGGATCGTCACCTGTAAAACCATTACAATAATAACAAAGTACTATTGAAAAAAATTAAAAAACTTAAAGCTAAAAAAATAAGTAAAATATATAACCTCCATCCTTGTCACAATTTATACCATAAAGCAATACAGACACATGTATTATAAATTTCTGTACATAACAAAAAAAATTAGAGCATAGTCTGCATACTAAAAAAAACAAACTGCTAAATCATGTTTATATAGATAAAAACTATAAAGGAAAATTAACGTAAATAAAGAACAATACTTAAAGTGCAACTGTAATCTATTTAAATAAAATACTTTAACGAGAACTATAAACAGTACAAATTTTTTTTTTCTTTCTACTGAGCACTTCCATTTCCCTCATTATTGTAATATACACTACATATAAGCATTTTTTTCCCATCCTACTTGACTCCCAGAATACAAGGCTAGATAATTAAATTGGTCTTGGAATGATTATACATTTAAAGCTATTCTATGCTATAGTCACTGTGAGGTGGTCACACCAGAAGAGCCTCCACCTCTCCCTTTCTATACACTCCCTCCTTGCTTGCTCAATCCCTCCCCCTCTATCAGCACCGCTTCCACACACGTGCACCTTTACCATATCCTTCCATCTTCCCATTGGCCTTCCTCTCCTATTAGGATCCTCCATTTGACTCACTCACTTTTTCACTAACTCTTCAATCTTCATCATCTCACTATGACTAAACCACCTCAATGTAGTTCTGTTTAGCCCTTCCACCACTCCACACTTCATTTCATTTGCATTATTGTTTAAGTATCCCACATCCTCTTACCGCTGACTTACTCACCCAATAAGGCGCACTAGTTATACACCTACTTTCTTCCTTTAAAAAACCATCATCTTTTTCTTTCCGTAGTATTCATGTTAGCTTCCTACTCACACATACACTATAAAATCACACACCCGGCTGTTCTCTGTCATAGCTTATTTCCATAACAACTCCATTAAAAATTCTAGTTGTGAAAATTTGAAATTGGAAAACTTGAAGTAATATAATTTGTAAATTTAAAAAAATGAAAACGGATATATTTTTTCAGAATTCAATATAAAGTGAAACTAAAATAAAAAAATAGGTAAGTGGGAAGACAAAGGAAACTTTGGTTGAAATGTCTTGTCCAGTGTTGACCTTGCTCCACCTACCTGGATAGAGGTTGTGGGCAGGTCCCCGTTGTGAGGGTCACTCCCATTCATGAAAGGTTTGCCTTTCCCAAGCATTCCCTCAAACTCTCCATTTGGGGGACCTCGCATTGGAGGAGGAGGGCCATGTGGGGGTCCCATTGGCCCACGTCGGCCGAATGGTGGTGGTCCTGGAGGTCCTCCCGGTGGTCCTCCAGGAGGTCCCATGGGTCCTCGACCCATTGGTCCTACTGGACCCATGTGGGGGGGACCACGACCCATGGGGCCACCTGGGAATCTACCCTTGGGTGACTCTCCCCAACCTCCATATTCATTGGCAAAGAACTCATCAAAGTTGTGGGGATTGTAGGGATTGTTCATTCCCTTTATAGGACTCTGAAATAAAACAAGTATCATGAAGCAACACATGTGCATGAAAATTGCCCTCAAACACCTACAAAATTTAAGCTGCGTAGGTGAATTTTTTTAAGGTCAAATAATTATCAAATTCAGAGAAAATATTTTCCTAATTAGCAAGTTAAAGATATAAAAAAGAAAATAAGTAATATTTTTCAGAGAAAACTATGCAACCTCATTGTGAGGTTGGTTCCCTTACATGTATAAGTGAATCATAAATAGTAATGTTGCTCACCTCCCTCAGAAGTTCAATTATCCGGGTGATGGTGAGGACGGTGCGGTCACGGTCACCAGTGATCTGGATGACACGGTCGGTAGACTGGGGACAGCAGTTTGTATACACTTTGATCTGGCCGCCACATTCCTGATAAGACAACATAACTTTTTAGATCTCTGGCTTACGCATGCACGCATAAGTACACACACTATGTTGTAGGCAAGTTGCATTAAAAAATATGAATTTATATAACATGTAATGTAACTATAAAATTGAAATAGTAATGGCATTAGTTTAAATTGGAACTCGATCACAAAACGTATAGAAAAACAATAGAAAAACCAATGAACTTCAAAACACTTGAATATCTTCGGATTTTGTAATGAAAACCAGACACTGAGTCTTAATGCAAAACAACTACTATTTCAATATGTAACAAATGCCCACCTAAAACTGCTAAATGTGTGAGCTCAAAAATATGATACAGATTGCAAATAAATCTCACATCAAATATGAATGATTACACAAGTATTTGCATATCAACGATACTTAAACTACAGACTTAATTGAGATACACTTAGGACCAATTAATTACATAAGCTCTTCTATTTAATGATGTTTAAAAGTAGTATCAGTGTGCCTTTAAAACATAATTTCAGCATACGTATAATATGATTGGAGCACACTACAAACAGTATTCCATTGCATAACCATATCAAGAATGGATTTCTCTTTAAGCATATGACAAAATAGTTCATCATTGACCAAGCACACAAAGGAGAGAGAGAGAGAGAGAGAGAGAGAGAGAGAGAGAGAGAGAGAGAGAGAGAGAGAGAGAGAGAGAGAGAGAGAGAGAGAGGGGGAAGAGGGCGGGAGAGAGGGGGGAGAGAGAGGGAGAGGGAGGGAGAGAGAGAGAGAGAGAGAGAGAGAGAGAGAGAGAGAGAGAGAGAGAGAGAGAGAGAGAGAGAGAGAGAGAGAGAGAGTCTGAGTTGTGAGAGAGAGAGAGAGAGAGAGAGAGAGAGAGAGAGAGAGAGAGAGAGAGAGTCTGAGTTGTGAGAGAGAGAGAGAGAGAGAGAGAGAGAGAGAGAGAGAGAGAGAGAGAGAGAGAGAGAGAGTCTGAGTTGAGAGAGAGAGAGAGAGAGAGAGTCTGAGTTGAGAGAGAGAGAGAGAGAGAGAGTCTGAGTTGAGAGAGAGAGAGAGAGAGAGAGAGAGAGAGAGAGAGAGAGAGAGAGAGAGAGAGTCTGAGTTGAGAGAGAGAGAGAGTCTGAGTTGAGAGAGAGAGAGAGAGAGAGAGAGAGAGAGAGAGAGAGAGAGAGAGAGAGAGAGAGAGAGAGAGAGAGAGAGAGAGAGAGAGAGAGAGAGAGAGAGAGAGAGAGAGAGAGAGAGAGAGAGAGAGAGAGAGAGAGAGAGAGAGAGAGAGAGAGAGAGAGAGAGAGAGAGAGAGAGTGAGTGAGTGAGTGAGTGAGAGAGAGAGAGAGTGTGAGTGAGAGAGAGAGAGAGAGAGAGAGAGAGAGAGAGAGAGAGAGAGAGAGAGAGAGAGAGAGAGAGAGAGAGAGAGAGAGAGAGAGAGAGCAACTTAAAGGTGGCAGAGCGAGGGCGGCCAGGGTAGGCGTTGTCGTCATTGCGGGAACGAGAGCGATGTGTGCCAGATGCAAGGAAGGCATCACTACTCCCTCACTGTGCACACACACGCACGCACACACACACACACACACACACACACCCATACACACACTTTCCGTTCCTCGGTGTGTCTGGGCCGGTGGTTCCAAAGTCGTCACTCTCTACGCGCGGTTTGAAAACTTAACCTAACTCACTAAGCCATGGTCTTTCGGGAGAGCCATGCAAGCCTCCTGTCACAAAACTGCAGTCATATTGCACTGGTTTGTCAGGGTAAGACGTTTGCATGTAGGGTGCGTGAGTGCGTACGTGTCGGCGTGCAGCTGGCGGGTCGATATGAGGGAGGCAGAGAGATTCCCTTGAGAGTGCAGACCCGGCCTTCTTCTCGTCCCCACTCACCCACACACGCTCAAAGCTCCCCCTCTCACTCTAAACAGGTCCAAGCAAACAAATATCAATTTTTTAATAAAACCAACCCCCAGCCAGTCAATATATATATATATATATTATATATATATATATATATATATATATATATATATATATATAATCGTATATATGACATGGCCAAACCAAGAAAATTTTGACGGCGTTACATATTCAGTGATTGTCTTTTTTATCACATTAGTTTATCACTTACATTGCCAGATATGACGAAGAAGCATCAAGGTATGTGCTAAAGTATTAGTAACATGGGATAACTTGACGGCGGCATGTGTGGGTTAGATGACTCATTTCGGGGAGTTCCATGAAGGGCGACGCGGGCCGCTAAACAAACTAGCGTCGTTAATGGTGGGACCAAGTTATGGGAGGGGAGTCCTCTCGCTCGCTACCCGAGTCTGGGTTTTATTGCAAGGCGACGAAATGCTTGGATATCAGATCAGTGTAACTAATGACTCATCTTATTGAAGCCAACATAAGCCCGCGTCCCTGCCGGCACCCTTTCGAAGCATGTCTGGCTGTCTGGCCGGAGCTAAGTGCCACAGAGCACAGCACCACCACCGCCATTGTCGGTGATAATGGCGGAGAACGTGTTCGGCCAGTGTCCCCTTAACAGAAAACGGGGCTGTCACTCACAAGCACGCGTCCCTTTAACTCTTGACTGGGCGGCCACAGCTAAGGCTTTCCTACAAGACAACTTGCATGTGATAAACCTATACTTTTAAAATGCCCCCATACCTGTGCACACGTTACCTACCTTGGCACGCATACCAATAACGCCTTCGTCAGTTCTTAAATATATTTCTACACAAATGTGTGGTGCACGTCCTATTATTGACTAAAATAAAACCCAATAGCTCCTGAGTTAACATCAAAGCCTTCTTTCAACTAGCAGAAACAACGGCCTCAAACTCATCTAGAGTATTCTTTTCTCAAGGCATCTAATGACGTGCTAAACAACCAAATGGAAGTCAGGGGACTGCACAGGGATGTCTACGGTCATGGTTTGTTTGAGGCACCTGTTCAGTTACCTACGTATTAACATTACCCTGATCATACATTAGATACAATTGTATCTCAACACAATTTCTCAGTCAGGACGTAACTTTGGATGAATGTATGCTGAACACAACAGACTACATGCTGGCACACCGCCCTCTTCCATGCAACTGACACATGACACAGGTGGCATCAGTTACGGCATCACCCTGGAGAAGGATGGCGGGCACGGGAACAAAGCATTGAGTTATGGGTGAACCTTGGACGACTGACATTCATGACCTCACAGAACAATTTGAAAGAGGCTACAATGTTCGGTATCACCTTATCTTTATCAACTGTAGCTTGCAACCATAAAAACAACCGAAACCAACTATGTGAAGTTCTTAAAAAAAAAATATACACATATATATATATGGTGGTGCACCGGGACCCACCATTATCTGGACATATCACTTTCGGCAGGACGAGCTTGCTTGATCTAGTGGTACAGGTCAGGCTGGCTCTCTGCGTCACATACTCGCAAGCAGCACGCAAACAAAGGCTTTCTCCATTACTAACCCATCACTTCCGGATAAGAGAGGATAAAACTAAATCCGTCGTAACGACGGATTGAGCTATGAACAATTATAACCATAATAATTACAGTACTTTTACCAAAACGATGACACTGAGACGCGCAAAACCTTAAGAGCGAGACCATAAATATCGGGACTCAAGAATGTAGAACTCCTTAGCAATTTTGTTCGAATCAAAGGCGAGAGAGAGAGAGAGAGAGAGAGAGAGAGAGAGAGAGAGAGAGAGAGAGAGAGAGAGAGAGAGAGAGAGAGAGATGAGAGAGATAGAGAGAGATTATATATATATATATATAATATATATATATATATAATATATATATAATATATATATATATATATATATATATATATATATATATATATATATATATATATATATATAAGAGAGAGAGAGAGAGAGAGAGAGAGAGAGAGAGAGAGAGAGAGAGAGAGAGAGAGAGAGAGAGAGAGAGAGAGAGAGAGAGAGAGAGAGAGAGAGAGAGGGAAGGGGGGAATGTACAGGAAACATGAAGGAAAAAGGAGAGCAAGATGAAATACAAGGATTTGCAAATTCCTTTACATAAAAAAATTTGGTTTGGTTTAATTTTCTCTTCATTCATATTACCAATTGAGAAGGGTAGCGCTCTAAGGTTCTTTGTGACGTCAAGTAAGGGTGAATGCTGTTACCGTGCAACGTGAATGTTAGTTGTGCTTTAGCAAGATCACCAAGACTGCCTGACCAAGGTGGGGCAAGTTACCTTACCAAAGGACAAGGGTTGCCTGCTAATGGTGGGAAAAAAAAGTTCGTCATGGTTACCTAACATAGATGGAACCAATTACTTAGCATCCTGACATGGCTGCCTAGCCGAGTGACCTTCCTTACAACGGGACAAGAGGTTCAACACACTACAACACTCAGTGGTGGCTCCAGATCTTATCCTTATCCTCACCTTAGTTTTACAGTCATGTTACACTTGTGTAGCGGATGCTCCTCGCAGTCCCAATACATAGTACATTCGAGCACTAAGGAGAGGCCCATCAAGTCTATCAGCACTTAGCAGATACTAATCAAAAGTCTGCATTGCAGGTGAGATGGAATATATTTAAGGGATGTTGTGACTTATCAGCACGACATTTTGGTAAAACTTGTGACGTAATAGTTGTCTCGGAGGATAAAGGAAAGGACGGGTACGTCCAGGTAAAGGTGGTGGTGATCCTGTACAAACTAATGATACGTAGGGCAGAGCTGAGGGGAGGATCTGTAACAATGGTACACCCAAGTACTGTGCCGCGTTGGGCGAGGTGAGCGTTGGGGATGACACAGAGACCTGGCCAGCGATGCGTCGACTCAACTGTACCATGTAGTGTTGAAGGGCGACTCCGAGGGCATGGAGAGGCTTGGGAGTGCAAGAGAAGGAATAGTCGGAAGGAAATAGAAGGGGAGTTTGAGAAGGGAGGGCTATTGTAGCCCGACCACAGGTCTGTTGTTGGCGTGATTGCTGCCACCGCTGCTGGCGGTGTGGTAGTGGTGGTGGTGTCGGTGGTGGTGGGATCAATACCGGCTACTTCCCTAGTACACCACCCCGTCTGCAACGCTTTCTCCAACAGTACCCGGTCGTGGTATTGGTGTGGAGCGCGGGGTAAGTGGTGAGGGGTTGGGGCTGGGGAGCGA
>JAPQNM010000045.1:6102595-6132595 GCA_029783475.1 Metacarcinus magister | reverse complement strand
GGGCCTGGGCAATCGGGCACGGTAATACTGGCTGGATTCTGCTCAGGGGTGGGGGGCGGACGTTGATTGGGCGGGACATGAACCAATCATAGATGACCACGGCCGTCAGTCAGTCGAGAGGGGGCAGGGCCAACATGGGATTGGTCACAAACAAGTTGGTATTGACCAATCAGACGTTGGCGGGACATCGGGGGCAGCCGCGTTGGCAGGGGCAGAGGGAGGGAGAAAAGGCTCCAGTTAACAGACTGGCACTCACATATTTACCTCCTACTTTATCTTGTCATTATCACCATCAGTATAACACAAGGATAGTAAATTAAGGGTGCCTCTGTGCGGACTAGGTGGGATGTGCAGCTAGTGACCCGGTGCACCAGCACGGCTGACAGCTGCCTGGAGCACCGGGTCACCTGGCGGGGGCAGGGGCCGGCCAGGAGTGGAGGTCAGCTCTCCCGCCCTCCCCCGCCACCAATGATTGGAGAGGGTGGGACAGGCACCAGCCACGACGACCACTATGCTGCTCCCCGGGGTCCGAGAGGCCCGAGGGAGCAGCAACACAGCCACACACAGCCCGATGCCCGCCAGCCCAGGGCAACTAGTACCAATGCCGCCTCTGAGTCACAGTTGGGCATGTCATGGTGGAAGATGTGGGACTAATTCTGCTCTCCACCTGCCACCCATTAGGCCCAGAGCCACCCCGTCCAGTCCACACCCTCAGCACTCCATTCCCATCTCAAAAGTGAGTACATTAGAACATTTTAGCTGCATCAAACTGTGACCAGGTGACAATGCAGATGAGTGAGGAGGTTGAGAGATGGTGGGGGACGGTCCGGGGGCCGGGGGGCGGCACACTACCTACCAATACCCTGCTTGGCCGGGAAGTGTGCCTGTTTTATAAGTGTTTTTCTTTCAACAACAAAAAAAAAAATAAGAATGGAAGTCTGTAGTCATAATTATAATGATTATAAAGAAGCAGACACCCAGAGCTTGGATCAGATGGCTGCTGGTGCAGCAGTGTTGTCACAGAGGTGTGGTGCAGAGTAAGAGTCAGAGGCTAACAATGTAGATAAATATTTAGCACAGACTGAAAATTCATTATGAGGCCAATGGATCAGAGACAGGCAGATATATATTTATATAGATGTGGTATAGAGAGAGAAAGAAACAGCATGAGTGGGGGACGGGGCGGGGAGGGTCAGGGCTGGACGCGAGGACTATACGCACCTCACTGCGTAAGCGGGAGATGTTCTGTCCTCCCTTGCCGATGATGGAGCCAGCAGCCTGCAACACCAACACACAGTTACTCACTCTCTCATACCCTCACAACATACGCTACACACTCACACACGTCATCACAACCTGCACTCTTGCATTTGCAAAACATGACACTATATATATATATATATATATTATATATATATATATATATATATATATATATATATATATATATATATATATATACATATATATATATATATATGTATGTACACACACACACACACACACACACACAGAGAGACATTATATATATATATATATATATATATATATATATATATATATATATATATATATATATATATTATATATATATTATATATATATATATATATATATATATATATATATATGTGTGTGTGTGATATATATATATATATATATTATATATATATATATATATATATATATATATATATGTGTGTGTGTGTGATATATATATATATATATATATATATATATATATATGTATATATATATATATATATATATATATATATATATATATATGTATATATATATATATATATATATATATATATATATATATATATATATATATATATATATATATATATATATATATATATATATATGATATAAACATATCGCAGTTGTTGATATGACCAAGATATTACCTACTTTATATATACAATGAAAATCAAATATATCTGAAATACTTTCTAGATAAAAATGTAACAGACAATCTATAATCAACAACCTGCAGAGCTGAAAATTCACTGAATGATATCACCAGTTACCCAAATTTCCGTGACGTCCCCCCAGGTGGAAGCGTGTCCTTACCTTGCTCTGGATAAGAAGTCGCAGTTCTGTGTCGCCGGCGGGGCGAGGTCGTTTAAGTGGCGTCTCTCCTTCCATCTCCGACATCCGCTTCATCCCTGCAACACAAACACAACCTCGTCATCACCAGTCGCTGGCCCTCTACTTCACCTCACAAGCGGACCATCGGCCGCCTACACAAAATTGACTAACCCAACTATATTACAAATACCAGCAACACAAAGGAGGGGCAGCATTCTGAAATGTTGTAAGAGTGAGTGAAAGCGAGGGATCCAAAACCTTGTGTACACAGGCGAGTGTTTAATATAAAGTACGTTGTGTAAGCAACACAATCAAGTTACGGGACTATTACAATATTCTATCGACGGATTGAGAGGGTTCGTGCGGAATAATTACATGTAAACGAAATGTTTCGTTATGAATCACCTCACGTGATGAGACTGGCAGCACCTGAGGCCACATTTTTGCGGAAGAATTGTGTAAAAGTATTAAAAGAACCAACACTTGGAGCGAATGATTATCCTATATAAGTTTGTTGGCA
The DNA here is from genome assembly GCA_029783475.1 of Metacarcinus magister. Lineage (NCBI taxonomy): Eukaryota > Metazoa > Arthropoda > Malacostraca > Decapoda > Cancridae > Metacarcinus > Metacarcinus magister. The sequence continues at coordinate 6,129,975 of JAPQNM010000045.1, read as the reverse complement.
TGCTTACATCACCCTGCACCGAACACCTGACATTTTAGTGACGGGACGTGCCCGCCGGCCCATCACCTTCCCCCGCCACCACCACATCAACAGTTAAGTGACTCTTACCAACACACGCCCGATAAGCAGCGGCGCACCTACTCATTATGTCACCATGACTTGTAACTAATCAAGCTATCTAATGGTGTACTTTTAACTGCAAAAGCCTCTGGGTGTGACCATCGCCTCACAACACTAGATACTCTCCAGAATAAGAAATGCGACTCTGCTTCTACCGGAGGTGGCATGTAATTGGCTGGATCATATGAGCGCCATCTTGTGATTTAATTTGTACCGCATAATTTAAAATTTCGCAAGAGGAGGGTGTCTCGGTCCGGTATTCTAACATTATTGTAGGTGACTTGCAGTTTACGGGTTCATATATGCTCTATTTGTCGGGAAAAAAAAAAAAAAAAAAAAAAAAATTCTCGGTTACAATACTTATTTCTTTAGGACGTAGTGAGTGCGACATTGAATACCTGCGTGTTAACAGTGTTATATTTACACAATCAAATTACTGTTTACCTCTTCAGAATGTCACGCGTTCATTCTATTTTTTGCCAAACATTCCATTGGAATTAGATGAATAAGTACATATTACAAACATTGTTTTGGTTACCAAGACGGTAAATTGAATAGAACATACAAAAATATATATTTGTCAGGGCCAGGCTTGCATAGACCTAATGGGTAGCATACACTTAATTACATAACCTGCCACGAGAGGGCAGCAGCACAACACCTCCAAAGTTAGGCAAAGAGTTATACCATTAATAAAACAGAATATTAGGGAGGTGATGGTGCAGTACGAGGGTGTGAGGGTCCTGTGACCTGCTCGAGGGTTTCCAGGGTGTGCTGCGGGTGAGGGGTTTAGTGGAACACTGCAAAGGACAGGGGGAACATAACCACTCTGAAGACGACAAACAGTGTTGGAAGTGTGGCGGGAACAAGGCCACATCACCACTTCAACCTGGTCCAGCACCTTGATTGGTTGCATGACGTACAAGTACAGCAGCACAACAACAATGATACTATAACCAGTGAGTGGAGAAACAGCATCATGTGCTCAATGGACACGGGAAAACAGACTCCGACGATTCACAAGAACCAATAGAGCTCGTCACCGTGTCCTGCGCCACAACACACCCCAGCCGGTCACGCCCCCGAACCCCACCTTACGCAGCGGCATGGGTGCCGGCGTGGGACACCGATGATGATTACTCCGAGAAAAACACTTTTTAGGATTTAAGTGGATGTGGCTGGATAGATGGACGGCCTTGTGAATGATCGGTTACCTGGGATGGGAAAGCTGCCTCCCTTGCCCCGTCCCCTTCAAGGATCAGGGCTGCTGGACTAGGGCGGGACCAGGGCTGGGTCTTATTGTTATCATTGCCGGGGTCAGAAGCAACCCAGATGGGGTAAGCGAGGGGGAGTGTTCGGGATGGATGCAGGAACAACCAGAGGGAAGGTGACAACAAAGGGTGGGGGTGTTGAAGAGCAACAGGATAGATGGATCCTCGTTACATCAGCTGGTGGAGACGACAGTCACCTGGCGAACCACAGAAACTGTTTGAAGATTCAGTGACATCCATTTCTTTCTTGTGTTGAGTTTGGCCGAGGGAGAGGGGCGGTGGGGTGGAAGTAAAGAGTCCAGGTAGAGGAACAGCGCGGGTATAGTCACCTAGTTGACCCAACATGACGGAAGGGAAGCTAGAAGCGATGGTGATGAGGATGACCTGCAAGAGCCACACAGGCAGGGTTACCGTTGTGACTCCCGCCCTCGGCCACCCTGTAACATATCAGCAAGTGTACGTGCACCTCGTGTGCATCCAGTGCCGCGCCACACCACAACTGTTTCATCAAGAGTACTTCTGCTGCGCATCACACAACTACAGTACTAAAAAGTCGTCCAGGGAAGGCTGAGAGTTACATGTGCCGTCAGTCAGAACTCCAAAACCAAAGCAGAAGTTATTCAGAACTACGGACGGAATTTTGTAGCAACAACGAAATTCGTTTACTGCAAAGTGTATCCAATGTTTCCCGTATATAAATGACGGAGGGGAGAGAGTAATGACTCTACTAAGAACGGAGGCAGTCATATAAAAAAAAATAAAAAAAAATCGAGAAAACACCAAAGTTGTGACGTAACCTGTTTAGGAAATCAATGGTTCCTTCTATCACTGCTAATTCTACCATTGACACTGTTTTGCCATTTATCAATTACCGTCACACAAATTCCTTAACAAAAACCCACAGATTAGAATCAGTGTTAACTATCAAGACAAGAGTAGTGCGTCCGAGGGTGGCGGTGCACAGCGTGAGGGTCAGTGCCGCACGTCAGACTTTAGATGCGACATTAATACTTGCTACAATCCTAATTTTCTTCCCGGTGCCCACCGTCCGCCACACTCACACCACTACATCACCACCTCAGGACAAATCTACCACGCCACACGCCACAATCAATAGGCGTGGTGAAGCGGAGGTCAGACCGGGCAAGGAAGAAGAGTGTGGGTCAGACTTGAGGACTGGGTTAAGGAGTACTGCCACTTAGCTCGTACCTGGCCGGGGCCAGAGGTGGTGATGGTGGTTATGGTGGTGCAGGACGGAAGGGTCAGGGCGAGGACGTGAGGACGGCCAGGGATGACAGCGGAGGGCGGGTGGTGACGGCTGTGGTGGCAGGGTGTGTGCTGATGCCACCACAGCGCCACCCTGGGTCTTCGCCCCCTCCACTACACGGCCACACCTGATTGGCCCATCACGCCCTCCCCCCTACAGCACTCCCTCAACCAGGACCATCACTCGCCAGGACCCCCTGCTTTGACCCCGTCGCCACGCCATCAGGAGCTGTCCCGCACGTCAGCTGGAGCGGCACCACAGGGACAAGGCCCCTGTAAGGCAGCAAATGACCCCAAACTTTCCGGGGCTCGGCGATGGGTTCCCCAATGCGGAACATGCTACCAACACAGGTCGTCACAATGTGCCAGTTGCCATAGCAACCTTGCCACTGACCAAAACAAACCCCCTCCGGTAGTTGCGGCGGTGCCCCCCCCCCCGTCCCCCACCACCAGGGCACTGCACGCTACACCCAAAGCCCCAAGGCGCCCAACCCTTTCGCCTTGCTGAGTTTCTTTTAATAATAGTGGTGTATGTCTCTGTATGTGTATGTCACACACACACACACACACACACACACACACACACACACACACACACACACACACACACACACACACACACACACACACACACAGAGAGAGAGAGAGAGAGAGAGAGAGAGAGAGAGAGAGAGAGAGAGAGAGAGAGAGAGAGAGAGAGAGAGAGAGAGAGAGAGAGAGAGAGAGAGAGAGAGAGAGAGAGAGAGAGAGAGAGAATGTTTATAATCATAATAACCATCATTACGACTATTATCATCATAATTGATTTATTCACAACTAACTGTTTCCAGCACATGCGGGATGACATTCGAAAAAATATAGAATAACGGAATCCGATTTAGTGCACAAAAGTTACCAACACAATAATGACAGCAGCAATAACGGTAATACTACTACTAACATTTTACTTGTTAGCGTAACGACTATGTTAAAGAGGTTCCCAGCCCTCCCTCCTCACCCCTATCAGTCAAGTACACAAAACAGGGAAAACAGAAGTGTCATTCACGATAAAAATTCAACGGTAAGCAGCTGCCACAACAGTACAGTGACCAAGGGTGTCATGAAGGGCGCCACGAAGCAGTTTGAAGTGCCAGAGTGTCTGCTGCTGCTGCTGCTGCTGCTGCTGGGTGCTTTAGTCGAAAAGACCGGGGGTGGGGGGTGGGGGGAGGCGTTTAACCCAGGAACCTGGCATCATGCACTGCTTGTCTAGTAAAAGGCGCGCTTGTGTGTCTAAATTTGCTATGGAATACCGGAAATGATCTGCGCCACACCGAAAATGATGAACATGCAAAGAAAAATACATAAATAAATGCAAAAAATAATTATTCATTCTATATATAAAATAAATAAATAAATAAATAAATAAATAATAATAAAAAAAAATAAAAAAAAGCCTCCACCTAGATATGTAATTATCCAATCATATGGATCTCCACCCTGTGATCGTGATGCTGAGCCACACTTGTGTATCATAGCCATTAAAAGTGTGTGCCATGACTCATCCCGCTCATATATGCTGCCAGTAGTGCCAATACACCAAGATGGCACGTCCAAGGCACTCTGATAGTGTTCCGATTCCTGTTTTTCATTCTAGCGTACTTTAGCATCAACTCAACTATTGTACTGGGAGCCAAGCGGTGGGTCAGTGGACGGGTGTTTGTTTGGTGGAATGAAGGAACACGTCCTATCTTTTGGGATGGAAAACATATCGCCACATACCATAAAAAAAAATTTCGTGCTATTAAATGTAAAAGGTTAAATAGACTTGAAATTAAGGCACATTATATCATATAACGCAGTATTATTAACGCCAGATTTCTTCGCTTTAAAATATTTTCAAAGGAGCTGATGAAAATATTCTGCCATTCCGAATCCTTTCTCAAAGTGTTTGTGTAAAAGGCTCTTGAAAAAATGTAAATCATATTTACTTGAAACACATAAATTGTATATGTCACTACTTATGATTTCTAATTTGAAACAAAACGTTGCTACACACCTCCAGTATTCATTCCTCTTAATCTTCTCATCACGCATCACAGACACAATTTTAATACAACTCCAATTACACCGAGATAAATATTAGACTTCGTGACAAAGTCTTCAGTCTGCTGACGGAGCATCACCCTTGAGCGACAGTGGCAAAAACACCTGCTTGGACACACCTGCTTATGACTGACATTAAAGGTTTGCTTCCTTCTGCACAGTGATAGCTTCTTGTCCAGCCACTGTTATGACTCCCATGTGTGTGTGTGTGTGTGTGTGTGTGTGTGTGGTGAGTGCTGACAATGGCGTCGTTTATAGAGTAATTCTTCAGCAACGACAATACACACCACCACCTGCCTGACTGACTGACCACTCCACTCACGATAAGATTAGTTGTTTTTCTTTCCAATCCCACAACCAAGACACCACTAACAGGGAGGACTAACCTTGCATCTCTTCCCCCCGTGTTCTGGGATAAGCAGGGAGAACGGGTGGGATACAAGCAAAGTAGGAGGTAGGAGGGGTGGCTGGCGAGGCAGGGACGGATTTAACAGCCTGTGGGTAAGTGACAGTCGTGTGTTGAAGAGCTGGCTGCTGGGAGGGTAGTAGTGTAGGAGACGGGTTTATCACGCTGCGGGTAGAAGGTAAAGTCGGGGGTCACAGGACTGGCTGACAGAAGAGAATGGAAGGATGGGTGGCTGGCGGTATTAGCGAGGTAAAGGTTTGTTTATGGACACTGGCCACACCACACACACAGGTGCAGTACCAAAGTGCTTATGTCAGCAGCCTCTCCACATCTTCTATCCATCACCTCATCAACACAACAAAGGGACACATCCTCTCTCTCTCTCTCTCTCTCTCTCTCTCTCTCTCTCTCTCTCTCTCTCTCTCTCTCTCTCACACACACACACACACACACACACACAGAAAAGTCTTGAGTCAGTTCCACAATCACAACAATTCGCGCCACTTCCTTGGAGTCTGCGTCCAGTCTCTTTCCGCGGTGTAGTGCCTTCATTAGAGACTATTGGTATATTTCCGTATGTATATTGAAACATCAATGAATGTTGGGCACGGGGCGGTAAAACAAAAGAGCCTCATTATCCTTTTAACGCTATTGATTGAAATTATTCTACATATAACAATGAATGGTGGAAGTTTAGATGATGTACATGTCTACTTCTAGAGTCCACGCCACGTTACGCCGCAATGTGGGTGTCTTGTCTGCATGGTCACGTGTGGTGATGACGAGTCTTCCCTTTATCTTAACTTAATTAAACATCTCTATCGCAGCTCTGAGTTACGTGTGCAGCACCAAGATTCTATATGAAGCAATGTCCTGTAGGAGTGAGCATCGCAGTGGAGGCCGCGCCCCGCGCCCCACACCCTGTGGCTGTTTAAACACTCGCTTCGTTACTCTCAGGCACATCACAGGCGCCTCAAGTCACCAGGTGGAGGAATGGCATGACACGTGCTCGTATGGAAGTTATGAAAAATTAACGGATGCTGAATTTTCGAGGCTCATCACTGATTTCATCCCTCACGGCAAGACGGTCTGTCAGCTGTTTGGTGGTGGTGAAGACTTGGTACTCGTGTTAACTAGTGCCATGCTGATAATGATAATGACAGTGAGGGTCAGCAGGGGTGGGGGCAGTAATTGGAGCAGCAAGGATGTAGATGGTCATAGCTTGTTTCGCTGCCACTTTGTTCGTTATCATTGCCTGTCATCCTGGCACACGCGTGTCAGGCCTGTGTTGGTAGTGATCTGGGCGTGGCAGTGCAAGTCTAAACAATAGTTTTCCCTGCAAAACTGTGCTCAATAGCAACGAGGAATAAGTAAGGGTCGGATAAAAAACCCGAGGGATATCTTGCGCCCCTGCTTGCCAGCCTCACAAGGGCGGCAACCTTCCTGAGGCAGGAAGGTTGCTGCCCTTGTGAGGTCAGGTTACTGACCCACACGCCCTCGCACCCGCCGCACCACAGAAGCAGATCAGGCAAGCATAAGAGAGGCCGTCGCCCCTACGGACACGGTGGCCAGAAGGGTGCGCTGGAAGGCACCAAAGCGGCCGACACCAGGCGACACTTGATAGTGGTGGGACAGCAGGCTTACCGGTGGTGGTCCGGCGTCTCCTCCCGCCCCGCCCCGCCCCGCCGCCCTCCAACCAACCAGGTGATGACGCAACACACCCTCGTCAAAGACCTTGGGAGCATCATCCACGAGTCTCGGTGTTCACACTTACGACAATGATCGTTAAGCGCTGACAGTCCACGATGATGATGATTCAACACACTGCCCTCTGATGCTAGTGACCGGCTGCCACACCACCTTGGCCTCATATGTGTGTGTGTGTGTGTGTGTGTGTGTGTGTGTGTGTGTGTGTGTGTGTGTGTGTGTGTGTGTGTGTGTGTGTGTGTGTGTGTGTGCACGCGCTTAATTTTTGTCAGAATTATAACGGTGGTAATTGTATGGAGAGATTATAGTAATGGTGATGCTTCTAGTAGTAGTAGTAGTAGTAGTAGTAGTAGTAGTAGTAGTAGTAGTAGTAGTAGTAGTGGTGGTGGTGGTGGTGGTGGTGAGGACTAAGCGAGTACATCAAGGCTGTAGCTGAGCCTCTGTCTTGGTGTCCAAACCAATGAGTGCCCTCGTCAGCCCGGCCATAGAGAAGCCGCCGCCTAAGTGATGGTGGTGATGGTTGTGATGTTGGCGTGGTGACAAGCGACATGGAGGTGATGAGGGTGAGTTGGGTGTGATGGGGACGAGGAAATGGTGGTCAACATGCACCTCACAGGTTACCCACACTCGTGTTCGATCTGTGGCCGCGGCTTCCCACCCGTCCCAATCACCTTGGGACCCTCACTCACCGCGCCACATTACCTGGGCGGCCTGATCGGCACAAGGTCATGGAGAGAGCCGATAGCGGTGCCGGGGGCTTCACAGCCTATAGTTAGTCTGAGTTACACACCTGCCTGGCTGACTAACACGAACACTCACCACAACACGCCGAGGGAGGGTAGAGCAGCAGCGTAACCCTGCTGCTGAGGCTTCTCGCGTGACACCAAGGAGGGGAGATGAGGGAGCGATGAGAGGAGCAAGGATCAAGTCTGAACGAGGAGAGGAAAGCGGCCACCTGCGCTCACTAGGTGCAGGTGAGGACTGACTCGATGGTGGCAAGGCTTGGGGCAGGGATGGAGGCTGCGGCCTCCTCGCACTTATCATGCCACAAGACCTACTCGCTCCCCAGTCACTAGGAGGGGGTATGGCCTCCCTTACCACCACATCACACTCTTTACACTCTGGCTTCACTTCATCTCATTTATTTCTCGCTTTACAAATACCGTCTAGTGAACACTTTATGAGGCTAATCTGTTGGGTGGCAACCGAGAGGCAGGCCTGCTTAGCCGGTGTCTGGGGCCGGTATTGAGGCGGTGACAGGCCCCACCACCTCGCATACTAAGGATCCTTCTGATCACACACCCTCATCGCAGTACGCTTTGCTATTGTCAAATGATCCATTTAGGAACTTAAGGACAAAGTCAGTGGCAATACCTTCGGGCAGAGTCAGAGTGAGCGCGGCCTCCCTAATTCCTACCCTGAGCACCACCCAGGCTAATACTTAACCAGCATGTGTAGTGTGCCGCAGCGAGGTGAATGCACGACGTGCCACAACGCCGAGTGTAGATTCACACGATACGTTTTGTCTTCTTGTAGTTTCCGTAAAGGTAAATTAGTTTGTCGTACAATAAATGAAGTTATTCAAACCATCTTTGTCTCATTGTTAAGGTTATGTAATATATCTTTTATCATTTTTTTCCTTTCTATATCATTAACCGTTGACACCAGTAGGCATATGGAGGCACAGATGGACTTGCTTCGCCTATCACGCATATCACGTTAGTTTTCATGCAGTTTTCACTCGTAGTGTTCAGATATGATGGGATGGTATAACTGATGAATAAGTTATGTCTTAAAGATGTGAACAACTCGGGTGAGTCAGGTTCAGGTTCCTGACGAGACTGGACGCATTCATTACCTCGATCAAAGTATTATGTAATAATCATGAGGGTGTGCACATGCACATGGTGGAGGGGCCAATAGATGCAGGAGGGCATGGCACAGCGATGATGATAATGTCAAGGAAATGTGCAAACATCTGAAAAGTAAGAATAAATATATATAAAATCATAATACAAAATTCCGGAGTGTCATGAAGGAGCCATTGGCTTATAAAGCACCGTCACTGATACCTAGTGAGGATGAGGCGGCCTTGAACCCAGACGGGGTGGTCGTCGCCTTGCTTTGGATGGTTGTGCCTCGGGCGACTTTAACGCTGCGTGCAAACGATCTCCACCGGTCACTCCAACACTTTGTCATTACTCCCCACCTTAACTAGTGCTTGTCAACACGCCCTCGGTACCACTAGACACACGCCTCCATGTCTGCCTCAGCCAAGCAGTCAGGTCCTTAGCATGAACAGTGTCAACGTGTGTTGTATCCCTACAGTCTGCTTGGGGGTTTCATTCCTTACACTGCCGTTGTAAATGAATGGTTGATAATAATTAACAATACTTATATTTTCTATTCTCATCTGCGAAAGTAAAAGTAAATAATATAATTGAGAGGCGTGACGCACTACCCACCCCACGTTGAGGAAAGGGACATCTAACAAAGTTTCAGTACATGCTGGCCCGTCTCACCATGCAGTCACCGTCCAGATCCAGACTGTGTTAGGAGTGTTGGAGTAAACGTGTTTTAGAAGTCTACTATTTTTTTTTTCCATCCAGTAAAAGTCATAGAGATACTGGCCAGTATTGACATTATTGAAGGCCTGTGTGACGGTGACGCAACCTTAGTCACATCGAGACAATGGCACACTAAAATACCAAACATATTGAGAGGATTTAGCCTGTCTTCTACTTTGGTACTGCCTGTGAGAGAGAGAGAGAGAGAGAGAGAGAGAGAGAGAGAGAGAGAGAGAGAGAGAGAGAGAGAGAGAGAGAGAGAGAGAGAGAGAGAGAGAGAGAGAGGAGAGGTGATGAATGACTGGACAGAAGGGGAGTGATTCATGAGTGTGGTAGGACGGGGAGTGATGAGTGATGAGGATCGTGGTGGTGGTGGTGGACGGGTACTTGTCATTGATGATGCCTTCTGATCTACACGAGTACTGTGCGACATTGCCCTACAGGAAACAGTATAGTGTTGGTATTAGTATTTGTAGTAAAAATAACAAAAACAATAATGATAATAATAATAATAAAAATAATTAGTCATAAATCAAATCGATGTAATTCATGGATAAATAGATAATGAACCAAATATTATCATTACTACTTGTCTTAAACAGCACATGCAAGTGTAACGAGAAGACAAGGAAAAACAAAGAAAATAAATATAACGCAGGTTAAAGCAATAACTTATTTTCCTCTTCAAGTTTCATTCAGAAAATATGGCTAAAAATACATTAAAAAGTTGGCCTGAAGGTATATTTAAACAAAGGATCGCGAGGCCAGTGATGGTGGTGTGTGTGTGTGTGTGTGTGTGTGTGTGTGTGTGTGTGTGTGTGTGTGTGTGTGTGTGTGTGTGTGTGTGTGTGTGTGTCGTGGATGGAGGGGTGGGGGGTTTGTAAGTAGGCAGGTGCCGCCACACAGTGCCGGAAACTACAACACCTACATCAAGGTTCCCCCAGAAGGCACATCAACGCTTCATCAACAAAAATAAAAAGATTCATACTTTTTTTTTTTTGATGCATAATGTTTATCTATTAATTTCCTTCAGCTCCATGTGCAGCCTTGGGTTTAGTGTGTAAGAATGGCGGTGAGTCGCAGCCTGTACTTGTAGACATGTTATTTGTGAGCCATCGAGCCGCTGTTTGTCCACGTTTAAGTCAACATCGAAGGTTGGATGGACGGTGGCGTGAGTGACGGTGGACCAGAGGCAGACATTGGGAATAACAACCACTACGATGAGACATGGATGCACTGCCCTGTCACCACCACTTCAATACATCATGGACGATTCTCTACCACCTGCATCTATTCACACAAATTATGTTTGTTGTACTTTACTCTTCCGTTGCGCGCCCCGGCCAGCCCCGTGGGTGTGCGGGGCGGGGCGGTGTGACGCAGGGAAGGCAGACACAGTCATGACAGTCTTGCTGGTGTAAGCTAACAATGCCAAGGACTGTGATCGATACTGCCATCACGTACACGTACACGTCCCGCCCCACCGCCCCGCCCCGCCCCAGGCCACCTCATGCATGTGAATTTTTCCTAACTAGGCAAGGGTTTCAAAATGTCTTGGGTAAGTCTTGCAGTGCGGCCGAGCAGACAGTGTCCTGTGATTCCCAATGCGGCATTACGTGAACATGAGGTGCATACCATCACCACCACCACCACCTGCACCAAATGCTTGTCATTGAGGCGGTGAGCCGCGTGGGTGTATCAGGAGTGGGTGGTGCAATACATGGTGAGGGAAAGTTTGTATCCTTCCTTCCCCACCACCTCACCGCAATGACCCAGTGCCACATTCTGCAAGTTACTAACGTTGGCGTGAATGATTCTGAGCAAACAATAAACTGGATGAATGTGTGTAATTAGTACCTAGATGGTCAGCCCCTCCTTCCAGGGGCTACAGGTGTGGCGCCGCCCGTTAGGAGTGGGAGTAGTAATGAGTTTATCGACAATAAGCAAATGGGCCGCCCGCCCCAGAGCCGCCTTTGTTGTCATTCGGTAGCCATGGCAACCCCATTGGCCTGGGAGCCGACCGACACCACCTCCTGGACGCGAGGCAGGACGCAGCGATACATACGTTGCACGCCGCCCTAACTCACGGCCCGCGGCAACACAATGTTACCTCCTCAATAAGTCAACACGCATGGAAGTAGCCTTGGGACGCCCACCACCACCACCACCACAACCTTTCCTCTGCAGTGGTCACGACGCGCACACACACACACACACACACACACTCGCCAACCCTTAGGCGTCACATTACTTCAACAACAAAACAAAATAAAAAAAACATGCTCGAATCCTGTACTCATCCTTGCCTCACACAGACTTCCTCTTCCCTCGGGACCTTATAACAATGTACTCCGCCACAAAATCCTACTGGTGCAAAACTTTATGTACTACCTCCCCCTACACCCCCCCCTCCCCCACCACCCCGCTGGGCCTATAGAAACCCGACCGTGCTTCCCTTCCGTCCCTCCACCAAACAGGAGAGGAAAGGTGAGGAAGATGACCCCAGACGTTACCTAGATAATGCATCACGCCCCGCCCCCCCTTCCTCCCCCGTCACATCCAGGCGAGAGAGAGAGAGAGAGAGAGAGAGAGAGAGAGAGAGAGAGAGAGAGAGAGAGAGAGAGAGAGAGAGATAGAGAGAGAGAGAGAGAGAGAGAGAGAGAGAGAGAGAGAGAGAGAGAGAGAAGAGAGAAAAAAAAAAAATGAGGTATGTGTGTGCGTGTTTTCCAGCATACAAGACGCTTTTTCCCTTCCCCCAAAAAAGGAAAAAAATGCAAACAAGACAAATAAAAATAAAAATAAAAATAAATAACTTGTATGTTGAAGGCTAAGCTGAGGGTGGGTAGGCCTTGTATTACAGGTAAGTATTGGTTCCTGTGTTACGCTCACACACACCTGCATTCCAAACACGTGTACGTCCTGCGTCACGTCACACACACATACAACTAAATAACTGTTGGAAGGTGTTGTAGCTGATCATTTCTACATAATCGTTACGCATTGCCAGTATCTTTTGTTTTGTTGGTTGGTTGGTATCAATGGAACACGACAGACAGCACAAGGTCACACACACACACACCGCCTTCCACTGCGTTGTGTGCACGGCTTAAACAGACATTCCCTCTATAATTTTCAGGCAAGAATTTGCTTCCAAGAACTTTCCTGTCAAATTTGGGGAGCGTTTTTAAGCCTGAAAATATGGAATGCTAGTGTGCGTGTGTGTGTGTGTGTGTGTGTGTGTGTGTGTGTGTGTGTGTGTGTGTGTGTGTGTGTGTGTATGTACGCACGCACACACACACAGGCATACCATGTTTCCCTTAACGACATACATATGAACTCAAACACTGTCACGATACCACCACCACCACCACCATCACCATAGCACCGTCACCATCACAACCACAACCACCACCACCACTACTTGAAGGGAAGAGGGAAAGATGAACTCCCATGAATGGAAAAACTAACAGAAAAGAAAATTAACAGGAAAGAAGAAGGCAGGCGGTGAAAAAGTTACAGTATGTTCATGATTAGGGTGGGAAGGGGAATGTGGAGGTGAGTAAGGAAGGGTGGGGAGAGGTTTACCAAGTGAGAAGGGAGGTAGGTAGGTAGGGAATCAAGGAGCTCCACTATAGAGTACATACTGATAGGTAATGTGGAGGCTATTCACCCACACATACCCTTCACAATCAGTCACAATCAGAGTACACTATCACCACCGACTGTCTATATCTGTACGCCGTTCTATTACGCAAGGGTGAGTAACCAGGGACATACTGAATCAAAGACTAAACTATACTCCTTCATTCTCAAGTCAAGCAACAGCCGATGGGAAGAAAGAAGAAAAAAATTGACACCAAAATATAATACAAAAGTGGAATGAAAAATGCGATGTACAATAATAATAATAATAAAAAAAATAAATAAATGGTAACAGCAAGTGAAATGAAAAACGATGTAAACAAATAAGAAAATAGTGAAGGAAGGTGAAGTATAGGAACAAGAAAGGTAAAGAAAGGGAGCGCAAACACATATACAAAGAACAACGAGGTAGATGAAGTGAATAAAGGAGGAGGAAGAGGAATTAGAAGAGACAGCGCCTGGAGAAGCAGTGGAAGGGGTAAGATTTGGACAGTAGGTGAAGGAATAGGACCGCTAGATAGCCAGTCAGGAAAACAGGCAGACAGGCAGACAGGCGGCAGCTATCATGGTATTGACGTATAGAAGGTGTGCAGCAGTGGAGGTGTACCAGGTAGCCGACCAGCCAGTACACCTCACGCCAAACAGCCATTACTCTTGTCCGCCCCTCCCCCCCACGCCCCACGCCCAACGCACCCACTCAAAACACCCACCTGCCTTCCCCTCCTCCACCCTCTTGCATTAACTAGGACCCCACACTGCATGAACGCAAGCACACGCACGCACACACACACACAGACACACACAACACGAATAACACATAAAAGCGAATTACTACACAAAATTGGATCGAGGCAGGCAGAGAGGGAAGTGGGTGGGGTGGTGTGGGTGTGGGTGTGGGTGTGACGGCGGCCGGGGTAGGGGTGGTGGGGCGGAAGTGGTAGAGGAGGGCAGGATACGTGGGGTGGGTTGGAGCAGGTGGGGTGAGTTGGGGGGGGGGCAGGGTAACGGAGGGGGTGACTGGGGTTGATGTGAATAAAACTTGTGACGGCAGACGGAAAAGAGGGAACTAGCAAAGGAAGTGAGTGAGTGTGTGTGTGTGTGTGTGTGTGTGTGTGTGTGTGTGTGTGTGTGTGTGTTGTAATGGCACTGAGTGAAGAATATGAAAGGTGGGCGAGCGTCAAGAATTATGGAAAGAGGAGGAAGAAGAGGAAGAGGAAGAGGAAGAGGAAGAGGAGGAGGAGGAGGAGGAGGAGGAGGACAAAGTAGAGTATGGAAAAGGCTGAAAGAAGATGAAAGAGAAATGTGGGAAGGGAGATATGGGAGAGGGTGATGGTGTAGGATAAAGTGAAAAGGAAATCCAGGTATGGGAGGGAAGGGGAGGAGAGAAAGGGGGAGGAGGAAAAGGAAGGAGGAAAGAGAAGGAGGAAAGGGTTAGATGGACAGCAACGGAGGGAGGAAAAAAAACAAAGGGTTCGAGGAGGGAGAAGGGGCACTAAAGAGAGGAGAGAAAGGGGGGGTAAGTGGAGGGTCACGAGTGGTGGGGAGAGGGAGAGGGGGAGGGAGAGAGAGAGGGAGAGAGGAGAGAGAGGGGGAGAGCAGTGAAAAGTGTGTGGGGGGAGGGGTGAAGGGGGGGGAAGGGGGAGTCGTCACTTCTGGGAAAGGAATGTATACTTACGAAATGTGTCATGTTCTTAGTGAGGGTAGAAGTGAAGTCGATAGGAGCCTCTGTGTGTGTGTGTGTGTGTGTGTGTGTGTGTGTGTGTGTGTGTGTGTGTGTGTGTGTGTGTGTGTGTGTGTGTGTGTGTGAAATACCGAGAATAAAAAAAGGAATGGGGTTAGGAAAGAATAACGAAAGAGGAGGAGGAGGAGGAGGAGGAGGAGGAGGAGGAGGAGGAGGAGGGGGTGAAGAAGAAGAAGCAGAGCAGCAAGGAAATAGAACAAAGAAAGGAAGTAAGAAGGAAGCACACGAGTAAGTCAGTAAGTAAGTAAATAAGTAAGTAATGGCTAGTGGGGTTGCTACACCAAATCATCATCATTATATACAAGCCTTCCTTCCTTCCTTCCTTCCATCTAGTTCCTGCAGCTGGTGGTGGTGGTGGTGGTGGTGATGGTGATGACTGGCAAAACTAGCCTTGTGTTGGGGCCAAAAACTCTCTCACACACACACACACCACACACACACACACACACACACACACACACACACACTGTTCCCTTAACCACTACCTCTTCCCTATAAAACCTACCCTACCCCCCTCTCCCATTCCAGCTAAAATATACACATCACCCATAGATATAAATCATTAAACAGAGTCCTTCCTTCCTCATGTGAGAATAACAATACACTAGTGATGTCAGCCGCCTGTCAGTGGGCGTGCTGAGGAAGGCGGGCCAGAGGGAAGTGTCATAAGTCCCAGCCAACGCCACTCACTCACTGATCGATGAGGCGCCTCAGTCACACGTCCTCGCCCACACACATTTTAAAAGCGGTAGTCAGCTAGCTAGCCAGACGTGTGCGCGAGCGTCTACTCTCACTCACACATACATACATACAGACATACACAGAACCACACACACATACACATACACACAGCTGCCTTACGAATCCATGACCGTCAATATCAATTATAATATTAATAAACCACCACTTTTTTTTTTTTTTTTATCGATCATCCCAACGGCCTGTGTGTGTGTGTGTGTGTGTGTGTGTGTGTGTGTGTGTGTGTGTGTGTGTGTGTGTGTGGTAATAGTAGTAATAACTTCAGCTATTTCAACTGTTAAATAATAATGATAACAAAAATAATAATAGTAATAATGGTAATAACGGTATAAGTAACAGTAGTAATAGTAATGGTAATGCCGGCCTGGTGCAGCCTCCCACAGTACACACCCATACTCAGTCACCTGGCCGGAAACTATTAGAACAGCTCTTCCGGCCGCAAAGCCTTCACTTCCTACCCACACCGGACACCAGACTTGCCTCCCCTACCTACACACAGACATACACACACACAGTACCCTTCCTAAACTAGAATTTCTTTGTTTCAGTCCTTTCCTTCAGTAGTTCGTGCAGCACCCCACACACACGTACACACCTCAGCCCCCTTACTTCCTTCCCTAACCAGTTATACACCCGCCCCCACTCCCCTACCTACCCCTTCCTCTTAGCACAGCACCCTTGCAGTTAATAGCCGTGTCGGGGGTGAGGGGTGAGGGGTGAGGGGGCAGGAGCCACACCTCACACCTGGCACCACACCTGTACACCCCCAAAACCTGGTGGTGGAGGTCCTGTCTATGCTACCTTTACCTGGCTGTCGCTTTAACTGGTATATTCGTAACTCGTGTTTTTTCTTCTTGTCACGAAAATATTCTTGTCCTATCCAATGGTTTGATTTATATGCAGGCTTCGCAATAACCAGATCATGTGTTGACTAGTCATATCCATCATTCATTATCGCTGATGTAAGATAGTATCAAAGAAGTAAGCAGGAAATATCAAGATAAGGAAATGAGCAGGAAACATCAAGATAAAGAAATATAGACTAACGTATCATATAAAAAAGAAGTAAGTCTTTTTTTTTTCCCCCAGAATATATAGTTCACGAGGGTAAGGTGCCTAGTTTTCTGCCTTCCTTCCTCCCCTCGTTATAAGTGACATTTTACGACAAGTAGGAGACACGAAGGTATGTATGTCCTGTTAGTCCTATCTCCCATATCGTATGTACGGGTTGGACAAGCAAGACAAAGAGGAACATGAAAGAAACGATGAATGAAGACACACAGACATCAGCCATAATACTAATGATGAATCTCCACCACCAACACCACCACTAACTAACGAAAAACTTAGAAGAAAAAAAAATAAATAAATAAAATAAATAAACTACTCCTGTTTTGTACATGGGTGGTGTGGGTGATGGGGTGAAGGGTCAGGTGGGGTTGGGGGTGTTGGGTTGGGTTGGGGTGGTCGTTGGGCAGGACAATGAGTGTCTAGGCTCGGTATATAATGAAATATTGACTCCCTATTGATTGTGAGTTGTTGACTACCAACAACCCAATCAATGACGGGCCTCGCTGGATAGTGTGTGTGTGTGTGTGTGTGTGTGTGTGTGTGTGTGTGTGTGTGTGTGTGTGTGTGTGTGTGGCTACTATCACGCACCCACTAATTTTAAGGCACTCGGCACCACTACTTGCTACACACACACACACACACACACACACACACACACCCTGCCGTGCCAACCAAACCTGAACCGACTTAAAAGGAAAAAAATAAACCCCACCAACCACCCTTTTGTTAGAGCTGCATCGCCCACTACTTCAAAGCTCCCTTCTGGAAACCCTAACTGTCTGAAGGACCTCGACACACACACACACACACACACACACACAGACATGCATACACACAAGCACACACAAAGGTATACCGTCACTATATACGTGTTTAGTACAGGGTGTGTCAGTGCATGATGATGGTGGTGATGATGGTGGTGGTGGTGGTGGTGGTGGTGGTGGTGGTGGTGGTGGTGGTGGTGGTGGTGGTGGTGGTGGTGGTGGTGGTGTTGCAGGTCATATGCATTAATTGACTCGTCTAACACGTACTACTTTCGTTGAAGCTCATTTGCTATGTTCGTTTATTTGCGTAATTGTTGTTTATAATGACACGATAACAACTCAGGGCGGAAAGTGACCTGCTTCTCTCTCTCTCTCTCTCTCTCCTCTCTCTCTCTCTCTCTCTTAGTCAATCAAGCCCCCATTGCACACTAATTTTGATTACTAACCACACACACACACACACTTACTCTATTTTCTTATCTTTTGAATGCACAACGAATGCTGAATGTATTAATAACTCTCACTCACTCACTCACTCTCTCTCTCTCTCTCTCTCTCTCTCTCTCTCTCTCTCTCTCTCTCTGGTGGCTACCCATCCCATCGCTGCAAAACAAGAATCAATTACGTAGGTCAAATAAAAAATGGGTAGAGGGAATAACCGAGGGGAGGAGAGGGGAATAGGAGATGAGGGGAAGAGAGGGGAAGGGAGGGGAATAGGAGGTAAGGGGAAGGGAGGGGAATAGGAAGGTGAGGGGAATAGGAGATAAGGGGAAGGGAGGGGAAAGGAAGGTGAGGGGAAGGGAGGGGAATAGGAGATAAGGGGAAGGGAGGGGAAAGGAAGGTGAGGGGAAGGGAGGGGAAAGGAAGGTGAGGGGAAGGGAGGGGAAAGGAAGGTGAGGGGAAGAGAGGGGAAAGGCAGGTGAGGGGAATAGGAGGTAAGGGGAAGGGAGGGGAAAGGAAGGTGAGGGGAGGAACGCCAACCTGGACAACCCAATTTACCTAAAGACTAATGCTCTCGATTTCACTGTTAATCTACTACATTAGCTGGGCAGTGCGGCAGGAGGAAGAGGAAGAGGAGGAGGAGGAGGAGGAGGAGGAGGAGGAGGAGGAGGAGGAGGAGGAGGAGCCAGCGACACCATGGAGTAGACAGGCACATAAAGGGAGCCAACAAACGTGTGGCACCCCCCCCCCTCCTGTCCCTCTTCTCCAAGGGTTCCTGTCGAGTTCGATCCCCAATACTACTGCGTCACGCTCGACCCTACCATGTGTGTGTGTGTGTGTGTGTGTGTGTGTGTGTGTGTGTGTGTGTGTGTTCATATAGGGATTTAAATGTTAGGTTTGTACATCTGGAGATAGATATTTATTTTCTAGAGGTTCACTAAACAAGGATAAGTAAGGTTGTTTAGGAGGAAGTGTGGTGGTGGTAGTGGTGGTGGTGGTAGTGGTGGTCTGTCTGGTGTGGTGTGGTGTATCTTCCACAGGTAAATCCATAACCTACTTC
The DNA here is from genome assembly GCA_029783475.1 of Metacarcinus magister. Taxonomy (NCBI): domain Eukaryota; kingdom Metazoa; phylum Arthropoda; class Malacostraca; order Decapoda; family Cancridae; genus Metacarcinus; species Metacarcinus magister. The sequence goes on along the minus strand of JAPQNM010000045.1, from coordinate 6,111,078 downwards.
CCCCCCAACCCTCCCTCCCCCACTACCGTTGTGACCCACTCCGCACGCAAACCCTAACTCACGCACGCCACCCACCCTCTTCCTTCACCATCACCACTACCACCATGAACGACACCATCCTCATCACCAAGCTTTTTATTCCCTTCACCATACGCCAAGGTAGTTAAGATCACCATACCTACTTATATATACTAGTACAGTGTCACTATTAGCACCAACACACCACCATCATCACATTCCTATCACCACCACCATCACCATCACTACATGCCACGTGACTGCCAGCCCTAATTAACATTCTTCACCACCACCACCACCACTACTACCACTATCACCATCACTACCACCACCACTAGCAATTGTAACACTCCTGTTCACCTATCCATTGTGTTAAGCTCATATTTTGACCACCACCACCACCACCATGTCATCATCACTTCTCATTCACTACCTTGCATACACTCATCACCATCAGTCACTAAACCGTCGCCTTGCTTCACTCTGTTCAAGCATACATCACACTCACTGACAGAGGCTTGGAACAATTACATTTTCGAGGACAATTACAATTAGGATTATAATTCTAATTGCTCTCCCAGTATTCTAATTACAATTAATTGGTGGTAATATAGTCTAGAGCAGTTTTTTTTTTATCTAACATCTTTAATATTACTTTTTATTGCACTTTATACAATACACGTAATTGTATAAATATTGCCGTTTATTCCTTGAGGCTTTGAAGTGACACGCGGCAATGATGGATAAGGCTGAGTGTGTCCAGTCATCATCATGTGACCCTTAGTCCGTCCCAAGCCTGGCCCTACCTGACCTGACCTGACCTGACCTGAGGGTGAGGCCAACACAGCTAACCCTCACCACCACACGATGCTTAGCTAGCTTTTGTCACACTACAATGAGGTCAAAGATCTAATCGTAATGGAAATAATTGAACTGCAAACACAATAACAATGAAATTACTTTGTTATCTGTATTCAATCATAATTACTAATATCTGGGTTAATAATTACAATCAGATCAATTCAAAGTAGTAATGGGTCCATGACTGCTTACTAACCATCACTATAGACACCACCACCACCACCACCACCGCACCACATGGTCACCACATAAAAAGAGAAAAAACACACATGACCTCCCCGCATGTCATCAAATTTTGAAGATCAGGTAAATAATTTTTCAGGAAATACCGAGGTTCTAGCTTTCTTTTTTCCACGGCTGTCTTTATAACCTTTACACCGTCGTTGCATAGTGACGGGCAGTTAGTTAGTCGTTAAGCGGCGGCCCGAGTAACTGTTCCCAGGGCGACTTGTGTACACTTTCCGTCACCAGCACACACTTCCTCCCATGGGTTCAGTACACCTGCCCCATGCACCCCCCCCCCGAACCCTGGTGTGGGAACCGTGCACGTGTCACCAAGGACGTACTGTACCCTGGTGCATCTTTATGGGCACCTAACATGGTAATCTTATCCATGCAACCTGCTCCATGCGACTCTTTTATTCGTGTCCCCCCGGCGTACATTTTTCACGATAAATATTACACACCAAAGGGCAAAGGTGTATCCAAAGCGTTCTGACGTAAGTACATGACGGTGAAAATGATGACCGGGAACTGCCTTTTGTCTATAGCAGTGGGTTGCGGGGCTCATATGTCACCCACAGGCAGCTAACTTGGCCTTGTTCATACTTAGATACAGTTGGTAGTGGCAGGTAACGCAGAGAAACAACACATTATAGCGCCCTTCATGTTCGTCCCCCCATGCAAGCTACCCAAGCCTTTGTTACTTTTCATCGACATGCAGCACCATCATCAGGTTTTCCGTTCCTACTTATACACGAAGAGGAGGAGGAGGAGGAGGAGCAAAAAGGTTCCTTACTTCCACACTACATTACTACCTGCTGATACCTGGAAATAGGTATTGAGTCTAATTCAGGCGGCACTTTCGCCATGAGGGGCCCTGTGAAAGGCTAGCAGGGGAGGCGCGGCGACCCAATTGCGGCTCTGATAAGGCGAACAGCGATAAGGAAAGAGTAAGGGAAGAGAGGGAGTGATAACGCAGAGTGGTGTTAGGCTGGCGGTGGAGGGAAGGAGGAAGGAGGGGACAGGAATGATAGTATTTAAGTACCAATTTGTAAGGTAACAGTTTTCATAATTTAGTGTGTTAAATAATAATAATAATAACAATTCTATTCCACCCGAAGGCATAGGCAACACAGACACAGTAAGTACAAAAGAGTGATAATAGAATACAATAATAATTCATTACTACTGAAGGAGCATCAACAGTACGTCCGGTAATAAGGCAATACGTGTACACTCTGCATAGTGTGTCTCTGAGTCTATGCAACACAACACACAACCACTACCACGCTGCACTCTATATGGTGTTCAATCCCACACTACAGTCTGCCTCCACAATGCTACTGTATACTTTTAGGTGATACAATCTGTAATCTACATGGTATATAAGATTTCTAGGTTCTGTTTTGAGTCTTCGTAGTACAGTAATTGCTTAAGGTTGTATGAGTGAAATGGCGATATTACTATTATCATTATTATTAGTAGTAGTATTATCATTACTATCATTATTATTATTATTATGATCACAATGAAATTCTAAAATAGTATTAATTTACGTTACGTGGAAATTGCATATTCATTTATCTATTATTATTATTATTATTTTTACATTAACATTAATAATATATATTTTTTTTTTTAGTCTCATCCAACTTAAAAATCCCAGCACCTGAGGCTCGTCGGCGAGGGTCTGTACAGCAAAATACGAGACCCTTTCCTCATGAGTTTTAGGTGTGTGGAGAAGGGTTGGATGGGGGGGCAGGGGGCAGGGGGGCGAGGCAGGTGTATCCTTGGGGTCAGCCAGAGTGCCACCGACGCCACATGACTTAAATTATTCAGTGCCTTCGTATCGACTCACGCAGGTACGTACACACACACACACACCCCTCTTACCCCACCTGCCTACCTTCACACCTTGTTGAACCCTACCTTCCTGCCACCGGGGTTAATCCACCTTCCCTACACGGACCCTTCCACCACAACAGACTGTCATCACAACTGTACTTTTAGGCCTAGCTATTTATCAAGGCAACCAATCATGTACACCACTTTCCCTCCCATCTGTCGACACTACTTATCTGTTTACCTATACGACTCTTTCTCTCCACACACACACGCAATGATAAACGATAATGTATGTATACACACCTGGCTAATACGAAGGCAGCATTCAAAACACCTGGATGAGAGTACTATCAGAAAATCAATCCCGTCATTCATATGGTAAGCACGTGGCAATATGCTTCTGTAGTTTGAAGCCGCATACAGAAACGCACCTCACCATGTTAGAACAAACGTGCAAACACCGTTGATGAGGTGAGTGCCTTGAGTGAGGAGACGCCACTACCACGAACAAGCTAAACATTTCCCCTGGCTAAGTAAACTGTATTTTTGTACACTACGAGGAGAAAAAGAGGAGATATGGTAATAATATGATAAAGGACAATAAGGGCATATGGTAATAATGTGGTATATAAGCATACACGGAATGAAGGAAATGGACGGAAGTGACAATGTAATATTTGGAAGAGGTGGATTAAGACGTCACCTTCAAAAAATGCTTAAATATTTGAGGGAAGAAATATATAATAGGAGAATACATGTTTCTAACTAGTGGAATAAGTTATCAAAGAAAAAATTAAGTGCGTGTTGTAGGAATAAATACATTTGAAGCGTGATGGGACAGACAGACACAGACAGACAGACAGACAGACAGACAGACAGACAGACAGACACACACACACACACACGAACATTACGTGGCCGGCATAATCTACACGTTGCTTGTTACGTGATTGTCTGACTGACTGACCTAACAGTCTACGACCATGAGCTGCAAACTAAACCTTCCTAACACACACACACACAGACACACACACACACACACACACACACACACACACACACACACACACAGACACACGATTCAAACGGCGCTAAACCACGAATACTGTTACGACGCTGCTACAATGTGTGTGACAGAGAGAGAGAGAGAGAGAGAGAGAGAGAGAGAGAGAGAGAGAGAGAGAGAGAGAGAGAGAGAGAGAGAGAGAGAGAGAATTTCCGTCCTATAATCTGAGCTAGAGAAAGTTGTTCTATTTCCTATCCATACTATTACATCCCTTCCCCAGTGCCTTGCCTTGCCTTGCCTTGCCTTGCCACGTGGACGGGTCTCATGCGGCGGCAGGAGGTAGTGCATGAACCTAGCGGAAGCCCCATATTGATTCATGCACGTCACCCCCATCACCGGAACTGTCCCTCCACACCCCCCCACCCCCACCACTATTACCCGCTAAAAAACACACCCTGGTATACTCACCCATAACCCCCCCCAAGACATATTTCTAGGTTTTTCAATATATATAAAAAGATGTTAAGTTTGAACGTAGCACCAGCGTGTCTTGTATAGTCTGACAGGAAAGAGTCACGCCATTAAACAATAGGTATGTGACCGCACTTCCCTCCTTCCTGCACTTGGAATGGTCACCCTAAAACAGTGGCCAATGCTACCATTTTCTCTCTTTCCCTCCGCCGCCTAAAACAGAAAACGTACCAATACGTTTTTTCTTTCTTTCTTCAGTTATCCTTCACTTTAGGAATCTACAGAAACAGGTAGTTAAGGGGAGTCCTGCTGTAGTAACCCTTTCGTTTATACTGTACATTGGCTGCACGTGTTAGTAGTAGTTATCCCTCATCTGAGCCTACAATCCTATCTTACCCAACCACGTCGATGCCAAGGCTGCAGCGCCACTAGTAATCATCTCATATCATTGTTATCGTCCTCCTTGCGTTGTTTCCCTGCGTGGTATCTTCAAGGTAGTGTTTCGTACTTCCTTTATACTATAACATGTTCCCTGGTCCCTCCCTCCCTCCCCACGGCGAGACACACGGTAAACTTGTGTTAGGTGTGTGTGTGTGTGTGTGGTGAGCGAACTCAATGACGACTGTACAATGATAAGGCAATTTTACGATAATGCTGATGAAGAAACCACAGGAGCATTACCACACACCACACACACACACACACACACACACACACACACACACACACATGACTGGGTCCATTACACAATCAAAACTGGAATATTAGTCTGAAAATGGTGGCTTCATTTTAAAAGACAAAAAACTCTTTAACAGAAGGTATACTTAAAATGTGTAGCAAGGCTGATACTATCCATAAAAAAAACTCACCTTAAGGTTGAATATCAAGAAAAACTGATGAATGGACGAGAAAGAAAGCTACATTTAACCAAGACCTTTTCACATTATCAATTAGGGAGAGGTGCTTTTTGCCCTATTAACGAATGATTGAATAAGGATATGCAGCTACATTTAGGTACACACGATGGTTCAACGTTATACAGAACTGCAAGCTTCCAAAACAGTGGCCGTGATAGTAGTGGCGTTGACGTGGTGGTGGTGGGAGCAAGTAGTCATCCACGAGTATGCAATAAAGTTGTATAATAAAAGTAAATATGGAAAGAGGACAACATATGCTTGGATCCAACACACCTGACGATCTAGGTTATTTAAGGTAGATATGGCGAGGTCATTCCTAACATTCACGATACAAAACACACCTTGGAAAAAAACAAACAATAACGAATATACATAAATAAATTACACAAACCAACAAACATACATACTACATCATGACACAATTTTTAGTCCTAGATCCCTAACATCCCCAATCGTAGCACGTCTCCTACCCCTTCACCGTCACGTCACAGCACCCCTATTTCGTCATGTTCTATATATATCCGTACTACCTTTAGCCTCTCCACACCAGCCTTCAGGAGACAAGCTTTCACTGCAGTTAAAAAAAATAAATAAGTGATATTTACGTCTAAGTACATGTCAAGGTAGTGAAGAGGGTGATGCTGTCCAACTAGTTTACCCTGAGTTCGGTCCTGATCACTACGGGCAGACAAACACACATAAGAAAGGAGTTGATATATTTACTAGATTGTACACTCAGTCACGTTTATCTGTCCACCCACTCTCCCCAAGTCAATCACTTAATGAATGTCAAGAGGAATACTTGGGCCAGACTACTGTGATAACAAGCGCAATGCATTGGTCGTGGCCAAAAATAATACTTTGATATAATCCGTCACGGCACAAACGACATAGCAGCCAAGGCTGCATCATAACGGAGTCACGCATCGCGCACGTTCCCTTACCCTCCACCTTCATTGTGCAACATTTCATTTCAGGTCAACGCAGTTATTTTCTCACGGAAGGAAAACAACCAGACACGTTCACATATGATACTCTGTAACCTTCCCTGGACGACCAAAAACACATTCGTATGAGAACACCATGAGTGACTATCGTACGTTCTCCACGCTATGCAGTTGGCGGTGGGGCTGGGCTGGATGAACACAAGAATGGCCAAAGTAAGTCCTAAATTTCCTACCGTCAGCCGACACTGCAAAACACAAGGCTCAGCTACTTGGGTCACTCCTCGGCAAGGCAAACGGGAGGACCCACCAGAGGGCAGCAGGAAATCCCGGAGCACCACTCTCTACACACTGGCCTTAAAAAGAATGTAGCCACAAAACTACCTACGCGAGGCTCTACAAAGGGCTATGTTCCAATCATCGTTATCAGTACTGAAGGACCGTTGATACCTGTAAAGCACACTAAATCATGGATATTCCTGCAAAAGAAAGGAATTGAGATGGAGAAAGAGGGTTGGGTTGATGTGTGGCAGGGGCAGGGCAGGGGCGGGGCGGGGCGGGGTGGACAGTGTTGTTCTCCTTGAGAGTTACGTCAGTAAGCATAAGCTGTGTCAAACAATGTTCAAATGGTCCAAAGGTTCAAGGGACAGGTAAAGAGGGCTTCAAGGGAGAGGGAGAGGGATAGCAATGGTTTGGGGTCAGGCCCGTTGAACCACCAAAGGAATTATTAAGGATAAACACCAAAGTTGAGTAGACTAGACGGGTTGGGAGGGGAGGATGGGACAAGAGCAGTGCTGGTCCTGAGCAAGACTGACCTGAAGGTGACGGAGAGTCAAGGTAAGCGGTGGTGCTGGTGGTAGTGGCGGGGGCTGTATTGGAGGTATAGTCAGTGTTGGAGAGGGTGGTCATGATGGTATTGGGATAGAAAGCTGTTGCTACTGCCGCAGATGTAGTGGTGGTAGCTGACGTGAGAGCAAAGGAGTGGTACGGACAGGACGGGAGAGGAGAAGAGGAGTTGGAACAGTTACTGTTGGGAGAGGCATTGCAGGTGCAGTATTGGGCAGGACTAGTGTCGCAGGATTGGACAGGATGGGTGAAAGGAGTTAAATGTGATGGAGGCGGGTAAGAAAAATTGGCAGAAGATGGATGTGGCAGGCTGAGGGAAGTAGGAGTCCCGCCGAGCCCTCCACCGGAAACTGCCACGTCCGTCTTGTTGAAGATTGCTGCTGCTCGCAACTGTAGCGCCAGTGTGCGGTCCTCCTCGGATTGGCTCGAGGAGGTGCAGGTGGGCGAGACTGAGGCGACGGTCGGCGTCGTCGAGTGATGGTAATGGTGCGTGCCTCGGCTGCACGAAGTGCACGAGATGCAGGACGTGCAAGAGTCATGCCGGGCTGGGCACGGTGGGGGCGGAGGCACTGTAAACATCACGGACTCAACAGCAGGCGAGACCACGGCGGAGGGTCCGGAGCTACCGTTGAACTGAGTTCCATACACCTGCGTGGAGGCAGGACCCGCGGAGGTGTAGTTGCCGTACATGGCGGTGATGCTCTTGGTGATGCACCAGCGACTATAGTCTCCTCCCCGAGCCTCCACCAACAGGTCACTCCTGACACACGGGTCTCTCATACACTCCAACACCACACACGCCCGATAGCACTCACAAATTGCCTGGCCACCACGCCTCCCTCAGCTCCCGCGAGAGGGAAACAGGTAGCTAATAGACTCACATAGGCACAAGACAGGTGGTTGCCTCCTGTTATTCACTCATTCAGTCATCACACGATAATAAATATCAGACACGTTGCCGATAGTCTGGACAGAACGCCCCAGCGGTGAAGTGATATCATCGCTGGCTACCCGTGCGGGGCTACAATGCTACACACCACAGTAGGTCAGCAGCCCTCACCACACCCCTAAGTGTCTGTCAAAGCAGCGGAACCACAGCTAGGCGTCACATCTAAGGCCTACTGCCGCTGAGAGGTGTCTAAGATATAACAGCGGCACTAAAGTGTGCGTGTTAGCACCAGGGAAGGGCGTCAAGACCGATGGAAGGTCTGGTAAGGCACTGATGCAGAGCAGACGTGCCCCGCCTCTCTTGTAGCACCGCTCCACCCTTGCCTTGCTCTGCCCGATACCACCACCTCAAAAATTCTATACTGAGCTCCCTACCCGACCACTGGCGGCGCGCCACCCCACCTT